>VZTD01004942.1:126447-138859 GCA_013397725.1 Rhagologus leucostigma | reverse complement strand
TCCCCTCACTCACTGCTGTCCCCGCACTGCTGTCCCCGCATCGCCATCGCAGGGTCACCGGACCGCCACGGCACTGTCACCGACAGTCCCCGCACCGCCACCGCACCGTCACCAACAGCCGCTGAGAGCCACCACAGTCTCAGCACCGCCACCGCCACCGCACTGTCCCTGCACAGCCGCCAACAGCCGCCGCACAGCCACCTCACAGTCCCTGCACAGCCACCGCAGGGTCACCGCACCGTCCCCGCAAAGCCACCACACCGCCACTGTCCCCGCACGGCGGAGCCGCCCACCGCCCCCGGCCGCGCGGGGACCCGGGGCCATCCCTCAGTCCCTCAGTCCCTCTGTCGCTCTGTCCCTCTGTCCCTCTGTCGCTCTGTCCCTCGGTCCCTCGGTCCCTCCGCCTCCGGCGCGGCCGCTCCGGGCACAGCGCTGAGCCCGCCCCGCGTGTCAGGCACGGCAGCAGCGCAACTCCCCCGGCTCCGGGCAGGATTCCCGCTGCTGCTTCCAGCGGCTCCGCATGGGAAATGAAGGAACCTGGGGCGGCCGCGTGTCGGTGAGTCCGGCTGCCCCGGGCTGCCCGCGACCCCAGGCCGGGCAGGTTCCTCGTGCTGGGGCTGCGGCTCTCCGGGGACATGAATTCTCCTCCTGTCACTGCCCGCGGCTCTGCAGCCACTTCGCGGGTCCAGAGATGACTTTGAGCTGACTCGGCGAGGGACACAACGCCAGCTGGCTATGGAGGACGATTTTTAAGATGAATACCTACCTTGATGAGAAATCAAATACATCAATACCGGGATATTTCAAAGGCTCTGCACTAAACTATGGCAATTTTTCTGCAAACAACTCCAACGAGACAGGAGGCAACCTGGATTCACCTGCCTTGGCCACCAGCAGGGCGATCGTTGTGGGGCTGATCCTCGGTGCCTTTATTCTCTTTGCTATCATAGGCAATATCCTGGTAATTCTCTCAGTGGCTTGCAACAGACATTTAAGAATCCCTACGAACTATTTCATCATTAACCTGGCCATAGCAGACCTGCTGCTGAGTTTCACTGTCCTGCCGTTCTCTGCCACGCTGGAGGTGCTTGGCTACTGGGTTTTGGGGAGGATATTCTGTGACATCTGGGCAGCAGTGGATGTGCTGTGCTGCACAGCCTCGATTTTGAGTCTGTGTGCGATTTCCATAGACAGATACATCGGGGTGCGTTACTCCCTGCAGTACCCCACGCTGGTGACAAGGAGAAGGGCGATTTTGGCTCTCCTGGGTGTCTGGGTCCTGTCCATGGTGATTTCCATCGGGCCTCTGCTGGGCTGGAAGGAGCCAGCCCCACAGGACGACAGGGAGTGCCGGATCACCGAGGAGCCCTTCTATGCTCTCTTCTCCTCCCTGGGCTCCTTTTACATCCCTCTAATCGTCATCCTCGTGATGTACTGCCGGGTCTACATCGTGGCCAAAAGGACTACCAGGAACCTGGAAGCTGGGGTGATGACAGAAATGTCCAACTCCAAGGAGCTGACCTTACGGATTCATTACAAGCACGAGGACACGCTAAACAACACCAAATCCAAGGGTCACAATCCCAGGAACTCCTTAGCTTTCAAACTTTTAAAATTCTCCAGAGAAAAGAAGGCGGCCAAGACGTTGGGAATTGTGGTGGGCATGTTTATCCTGTGCTGGCTCCCCTTCTTCATTGTCCTGCCACTGGGTGAGTTGGGAACCAGGGATTGCGAGGGCAGGGGTCGGGGTGGGTTTGTTGGATCCTACAGGAATATCATGGAAAGGGATCAGATGGATGAGAAGGAGATACTGCTGGGAGAGCTGCAGTGAGCGGATGAAAGGAAGGGAATGAAAGGAAGGGAATGAAAGGAAGGGAACTCCTGATGCGCAAAGAGTCACACTGGAACTTTGGGAAGCGTGCAGCTGCACAAAGCTGCTCACCTGGAGTCCTCAGGGCCTGTGTCACCCCATGGGACAATATCTCCACAGTTCATATCTTAAATCCCCCTTTATGTTGTTCATTTGAATTGAATTAGGTGTCAGAAACATTATCAAAATGCTTTACCCCAAATCCTAGATAAAACCAGAGAGCTGCAGCACTGCAAGGTTGGGGGTTCAGGTCACTGCCCCAGGTTTGGGATATAACACTGAAGGATTTTGGCATTTTAAGGTGCCTTAACTGGAAATGAACTTTGTTAATTCTCAGGGGCAAAACTCCCCTGAGCTTTGGGAAGCCGAAAAAGTTCTAGTTCTGAGTTCAAACGTTACTGATCAAACCCCAAAAGCAAAGACACGGAGATCCCACAGATCCCCAGAGGAAGGTGCTCGTTGGTATCAGTGGGTCTTAGTTCAGGTGTTTCGGACACTGCCACGGGAGCTTTCGGCAGCCACTTCATTCACTTTCAGCTTTAAAATATTGCTAAAGCATTGGCGTAGCCTTAACACATTGCTCAGCGCCTCCAAAGCTGCGTGAAATGTACTTGGATTGTTTTTAATATTAGCACTACCTCTGAAGGGGAGTATCTCAAGATACTCAATTACCAAGCTCTCAGAAATATCTGTCCAAAATTCATTTCTCTGAGACAATCTGGCAGCCTAATTATGGAAAGAGGTGGATAAAGAAAAGGGAGAAAAAGCCTTTATTAATGTTCTGGTGTTGTGTTTACTTAGTTACCCAACCACAACATTTCTGATTGAGTGGTTAGCAAATATTTTTAGAGATTGTTGAAGAAAACTAAACTGAGTTCAGCAGCCTGGTCCTGGTGACGTGTTATAAAACTGTAATTTCTGTGTAATATCATTTAGAGTAGAATCGTTACTGCTTCAGCTGCTGCAGGGCAACTTTGTCATCTCTAACTTATTATATTGAATTTTAAAACCTTTATGACTCATGTTAAGGCTGTGAAAAATTCCAAACAGAAGGAAAACCGTGAGTAAAGTTCTCTTTGGCTACTGAAGTTTGAGTCCTCGTGCTGGCTCTTAAAGCAAGTTTATAACATAGAGCAAGCAAAAATACCCAGCTGTGGATAGAAATGTATTTCGACCATATGTAGCAGTACTAGATTTGTAGCCAGTAGGTCGTGATCCCCTCATAAAGCAGATTCCCTCCTTGATTTTGAATTACTGAAGGGAAAACACAGCTGTGAAGACAGCAGCTCCTGCGTGTGGGTGGCAGGAGCCAGGACTGACACCCAGCACAGATGTGGAGCAGCCCCGCAAAAACACGGACACAGGGCAGCAGCAAAGAGAGACATGAACCAGTTTCCTGGAGAAGCATCAGTTTCCCTTTGAGAAGCTATTTCAAAGCTCCTGGGCTCTCTGGGAGGCTTAGTGAGTGGTGGTTAAACCACCTGAGGGAAACCTCATTGCTTGCCAGGATATGATTTTATCTCCTGGATAAATTGTGTCTGAGGCGGCAGTGGGGGACAGGCTGGAGCCTCCAGCACAGCACAGGGGCTGGCACAAGGGCTGGGGGCCAAACCCAGTGCGGGGGGCCAAACCCAGTGCTGGGGACCCCAGCCCACCCCAGCCCACCCCAGCCCAGTGCTGTGACCCCAACACAGCCCCAGTGTGGGGGCACTTGGCACCCCAGAGCCGAGGGCAGGCAGAGCTGCAGGGATGAGCTCCTGGCAGTGCCCTGAGACTGCTGGAATCCTGTTCCTGTCGGAAACCCTCTGGCAAAAAAAGGGGTGGGAAAGGGTTCCACAGCATCCCGTACAGTATCCAACTGCATTTCCACAGTAGGTATTTTCCCTTTGTGTTGCTGACTAGGAATAGGCTGCGTTTATTCCTTGTTCCTGATTTTTTTTTTAAATTTATGATCCAGCACTGTCCAACCCCCTGGGTTTTTATCTCTGTGTATCAATGCAGAGTCAATTAAGGATGTCAGGGGTGACTCAAGCACTGCTCACAAGGACAGGTGCGAAAAGTCCTTTTCCTGATACGCACAAGGCAGCTGTTCTCAGCTGCAGCAGAGGGGAAAGCAGTGGGGAAAGAATTCCTAAGGGTCTGTGAGCTGCACTCTTCATACCAGGAATCTTTTGGTTTGTGTCTTAAAGACATAAAATGCAGTCAGATGCTGTTAAAAACCCTTTACTTTAAAGAGCACCCAGTGGTCTGAAATCGATTTCTGGGACAGGCAAACTGTAGAATCCAAAAGGTGCTGATGTTTTCCAAGCTCTCCATTGGTTCCTGGGCTGTCCAGCTCAGACACCTCCTCTTCCTACAAGGACAGGCTTCTTCCTCAGCTTCTCCTTCCCACACCTTCTGTTTGCCCCAGTAACCCAAATCACACCCTCACATCTGCATTGTTGCTATTTCTATTTCTGTTTCTCTGCTCCGTTTCCCTCAGTAATCCCATGACTCTGCAGGAGGGTGTTGGCAGAGCAGCTCTGGATTTCTGTGGATCCAACCACAAAACATTTGCCAAGCTGGTAAATGTTATCTCTGCAGCACCGCAGCCCCAGGTCTGAACAAATCTACTTAGATGTAGCAGAGTTTCCTTGGTATTCTCAGCAATTCCGTGAGTTTCCCAGGCAAAATTATTCTTCTTCCAGCCTGGCATTTCGATTTATTCCACAGCTTCCCGTTTGATATTCCAGCCACGGGGTTATTCCATCAGGTGGCAGCTATGCCCTGGGAACAGCTGTGGTGCTGAAAGCAGGCAGACTGCTTGCGAAAATGAAAAGAAATAATATCAACGCTTCCAGAGCATTTTTCAAGCAAAAATCCAAAGGAAAGCTCTGTATCCAGTGCAGACTGGAATTCCTGACACCACAGGCACGGAGCAGCATTAAATCCTCAGCATCAGGAATCACCCCAGTCAGTTCTGAGCACTGAGCTGTGCTGTCTTCAGCACCTGGGGATGCAGAACTGGGAGTGAGGAGAATCATGTGAGAAATTCAGGGTACTCCTGTATTGGAAATTCTTTCCAGACAGTGGTGAAGCCACAGAACATCCTGGCTGCACACATTTATTAAAGCTCCCTGGCTGTGCAAAGTCATCCTGCCACTCAAAATTATTTGTGATTCACCATAAAAAATAAACTAAAGACATTTGTGTCTTTGAGACAGCTTCTTGGGGCATAAATTCAGTGACTCAGCTTTGAGGAGTAAATATCTTGGTTTTTTAAAATAAATGTTTCATTTCATCCCTTTCATACAAATTCTTCCTTACGCAGCAGGACTACATTAAATATTCATTGCTGATAAATGATGAGTAAAAGAGATTCTTTTTATTCAAAGGCTACAGCCCTGCAGAACTAAGGTAACACTCATTAAAACTCCCTCCTTCAAACACTGGAGGGTCTAATTTATGCCAATACCTTTGTTTAAGAAATGAATGCAAAATGAAGGATCGTATAAAGAGAGGTTTAGTGTCACTCCTGTAAATTGAGATATCAGAGCAGCCTTCTCAGCCTTCTCCCAGACATTCGCAGAGGGAAAACTCACCAGGCACTTCACCCGGGCACTTCCCCAGCCTGCTGCATAATTCCAGTGGAGATCAGAGCAGTGTTCCCTGCTCAGTTCAGAGCCTAACTTCCCCTGCTCCCGCAAATCCTGGGGTCCATCCGCTGAAGAGAAACAAAACTCTTGGAACCTAACTGGAGTGGGAGAAGGTCCCAAGAGCCTCAGGATGAAGACACACCTGGTAGGACCATCATCATGGATTAAGCTTTTGAAACCTCTCTATAAAATAATAAAAAATAACATAAAATATTCTGCACGCTGTAGGTCAGCCAACACAAAACTATTCTTAAAATAAACTGCTATTTAAGTACAGAATGTAGATTTCTGTTACATCAGGCCAACCTCTGAGAATACCAAATTAGGCCCTTGGTTTCCATGGGAAACACTTCCAGCCTTTAGGTCTGGTGCTGGCAGTGCCACCGGGCTCTGCTCTCTGCAGGGCTTTAGGCCTGGCTTATCTTCACCTCATTTGCCTCCTCTTCCCCTCTCTGGCCAGTCCAGCTCTCTAGAACTGATGACCTCGAGTTAATAATTGTAAAGAATTCAGGTAAATTAACGAGATGTGGCAATCTGGCAGGTCAATCCTTGTGCAAAGTTCAGTTGACAGGAGACAGCAGGAACTGGACAATTAAACATCCTAAGGGCACTCACTGACCAGCACAGGGTGTTTCGGCATGTGGAGAGCACCAGATTATTTTGGAATTATTTATTTTCCTACTGAAATAGCCTCCCTTAAGCCCTGGTTTAAGCCTTTGCATTGCGAAGGGTATCAATTACCAGTCACTTACTGACTTCTGGGGTTTAGAATGATGTTGTTATCAAAGTGAGGGAAACTGCACAAATTCCTGGGTAATTCCTCTGTAGGCTTTGGACTTGCCTATCAGAGGAACAAGGGGAAATCCTACAGTGAACACTGTTACAGAACCAAATACACAAAGCAAAGCAGAAAAAAAATAGAAAGAAATCAACCAGTGTTGACTCTTCAGCCCAGGGATGGCAGCAGCTCCTGTGTCAGGCGGCCAGAGAGATCCAAGGGAAAAAAATTCAGGACTGAGCCACTGGGCAGTGAGAGGGAATCTCACAACTCTTGAACTCAAAGGCAGGAGAGAAGGGAGAATTTCAGAGGAAACCCTGATTTTAGCAGGGCACTCGGACACGAGGTCCTTATGCCGGAGGGGTTTGCAAACACTTGAGAAGCTGCTCAGGTTGGTGGCCGTGGGGACAGCACTGAGTAAAGTGACACAAATACAGGTGGTCCTAAAGCACCGAGGCCAGAGCTCAGGGTCTCAGGTGCTTTGGGTGAAACACCAGGAACAAAAAGCCAGGATGTTTTTCTTGTCTTTACTAAAACACTCCTGCATGACCCACGGCAAGATTTAGAGCTGTTCTGATGGGCTTCCAAGTGAGCCCTAGAAACTGGAAAGCAATAACCATCCATCTCTGAGGGACAAGAGAGAAACCCTACCCTGGGAATTCATCCAGTACCTCTGTAACGGTGTTCAGTCCCCTGCTGGAGCTATTTCCTACCAGCCATGGCCGAAACAGCTTGGCTCAGCTGTCAGGCAGGAGCAAGGAGGAGAGAAAACACCAGAGTGTGTTCGGTAATTGCAGATATCTAAGTACAATAAATAAAATGTCAGCAGACTCAGATCAGCTTTTCTAGACCCCCTTAATCAGCTAATCCTTTGCAAAACAAGGATGATCTTGGCTCCTGTGCTGTCTAGTCAGGAGCTGCTGGAGTCTGTAACTCTTTTGGACTAAATAATAACAACAATAATGTTGTTACTACAACAATCTCTGTCCCTATGCACTGTCAGCTTTAGAGACTGAACAAGATTCTGACCAAAACTGATCTCGGTTTTATCACATTTGTGTGAGGGCAGCACAGTTTAAACACAGGTGAGCTCTCTCAGTGGTGTGGATCACAAAGCTGATCTGGGCTGGGAGGTGGTGTCCAGGGCAGGTCATTCTGTGATTAAACATAAGGCACTGTCCCTTCAGAAATCAAGTGTAGCTGCTGTGCCTCGCTACTGCTTGTAGTGCAAGGAGGTGTAGCAGCTCTGGATTTTAGGGAAAGATCTGATCCCTATCTGTACTCCTTTAGGCCCTGGTTTTATTCTGGCCACTCCAGATAAGTTTCTATTTTTGGAGCCTTTCAAAAGCTCTCAAATTTGAGTCATTGTGGATGAAGTTCCTGCTGTTCTCATCCCAGTGATTTGTTCATCTGGAATGTGAGGCAGTTGCTATAGGTTGTAATGCCTGGGACAGAAATGCCTCACAACCAGGACACTTTGGAGCTCTGAGCAGCCTGGGATAGTGGAAGGTGTCCCTGCCCATGGCAGGGGCTGGCACTGGATGGGCTTTAAGGTCCCTTTAAACCAAAGCATTCCATGATTCCATGATATTCGTAATGTACCTGTCACTACACTGGAGAATGACAACTGCAACCCCATCAGATTTGTATGCTATCCATTGTTACTTATCATTTATCCAGTTTTCCTTTCATTTTCCTTATTGAATTTTATTCTGCTTATTTTGGATGCTCTCCCTATTTCTCAAAATCTTTTTTCACTGTTTTCTAGCTGTTTTTCCTGTTATCCTAACCCTCTTCTCCAGCAGCCCTGCAGTGCCTCCCAGCTTGACCAACCCTCAGTTTTATAACCACCCTCTCCATTTCATCATCTTCTGTTTGTAAACATCTACTGTTTGGAGGTTTTTCCCTATATTAAATAAGTCCAGGGGAATGTAAACAAACACTGGATGCTGGAAAGGAAGAAATCAGGAGCTTTAGAAATCCAATTAGCTCTAAAACCTTGGCACGCTGGCTTGGCTGAGCCTGTGGTGAGAAGGGCTGCGGAAAGCTTAAACAAAAGGCAACCACATCCTTTCAGCACATTCTAGACTCCCAACAGCTCTGCTCAGGGGCAGATTATTGCTCCTGCAGGGAGGGTTTTACTGGCTGTGCACACAGTGGATGTAACACAGCCATCAGCAGCTTCCAGGAGCTGTGGCTCCTGCAGGAATCACAGCGGGAACACAGAGGTTCCCAGGCTGGAAAGTCTCGTGCTGGTCACAGCACAAATCTGATCAATCACTTTTCCCAGGGAAAAGTCCCATCATAAAGCAGATTCCTTGCACAGCAATGCTCATTTCTGTACAAGCTGACTCTGGGGGACAGATGGAGCTGGGGGTTGATGCTGGTGAAGTTTCCTGTTCTCCCTGTCTCAGAACTCAGCTGTTATCGTTTGGAGTTTTGCAACACTTTCCCTCACTAGAGTGATTTTTAAAACCTTGGAATTTTCTCTTGAAAAGCTCAGATTTAACTCCAGTCAGAATGGCTCCAATCTGCACCAAAATGCATTAAAAGAAGACTGGCCCTTGGATTGCCTTCCAAGGGTAACTTTACCCAACTCTAAATTTCCAATCACTAATTACCAGTTCTCTATTTGTATTTTACGCTGTGCAAACAGGAAGGTTTTGAAACACTTGATTTTCAACCTGTTATCAGCAGAGAGAAGGAGTTTTACATTTTGTGGCTCTTTAATCTTCAAACAATGACAAAGCCATCCAGTGGGTCTCCAGTTTCCTATCTGGAATATCCAGTGGCACACAGCAAAACCTTATATGACTTTGTTGTACCATTGCAATAAATCCAGATGTTGGATTTGTTCCAGAAAACTGGAAAACAACTCAACACACTCCCCCCTAGGTGTGTATTCATCTAAGCAAAACTGGATTTGGATGATTATGAAATGCAATTCCTTTGTAAGGCACAGAAAACAGCACCTGACAGCCCCAAATTCATCCATAGCAACTTGTCCTTAAATCCGGGGAATTCACAGTACTCCTCCCCAGTTATTATCTAACCTAAGTATCAAATTCTGAGCAGAACTGATCATTCCATGAGTAATTTATTATACTTAATTGATATCAAACCCACAATGCATTAAAAATGAATGTTTAATTAAAACCTCCATCAGTGAAGAGTTTTCTTTCATTAAGAGTATAATGATTAAGCCATTCTAGAAGATTTTCCTGCTGCCCACCCTGATATTTTAACGTCTCTTCCCAGGTCCACTAAAGTCCTTTTGAGGACACTTTACAAAGCGTTTCAAGGACTTCCCTGACTCCAGTGGAATCTGAATTTTAATGCCTCCATAAGGCTCTGCCCCCATATTCTGCAGAATATGTGAGGAGAATTAACATGGCAAATTGTTTCCCTATGTTCCCTAATTTCATTGAGGAGGCTTGACTTTCTTTGTAACTAAGCATTCATTATAAACAACCAGTCAGACCCTAAATGAAATTAGTTCTTCCTAAATGAAATACTTCTTCATTCCTTTCTGTGACATTTGCTCTTGCTCAGTGTATCTCCAAGCTCAACAGCTCCATCAAGCCTGGGGACTGTGCGCAAAAACCTGATCAAGGTGATTTTCTGAAATATTTCCTGTTCTCCATTTGTGCTGTGCAAGAATCTCACTGGTGTCAGTGGTGCAGTGAAGGGAGGATTGTGGTGCTGTGACTAATAAATCACAGGGTTAGTGCTGAGAAATACAAGTGAGCAGACAATACACATCCTCTTGGAGCGAGGCTGTTCAACATGGAACACCAGGAGAGCAATCACTCGGAGAAGGGAAATCCCTCTGGCCACCCCACCATGAATAAATCACTGAGGAGAGAACCACATGCAAATTTTCCAGGCATTTTGAAGAGCAATTCAAATCAGCACAGGGCAATATTTAACCTCTTTATCAGACTGCGGTGGGGACGTGATTGGAGATTAGAGCAGGAAATCTCAGTCTGGTGTTCAGAGTGTGTCCAGGAGGCTTTGCTTTAGCATTTTATCAAGGTATCAAAACAGCCCGCACTTGTTTGCTCCTGACAGGTTAAAATCTGGGATCTGGAGCCACAGGACCCTTGGTGCAGGGAGCAGCAGCCCAGCGCTGGCCCCACACACGCTGTGCTGCTGTGCTGGCACCCCAGAGCTGTTACCCAGCAGCAGAGGAAGTCTTTTTGCATAGTTTTGAGGCCCCAGGCGCGACCTCTGCGTTGCTGTGAGATGGGAACGGTGCCCAGAATCACATCCCGCCCCTCCACGGCATCCTGACAGCCACCACTGACTCAGCTGCTTTCACAGCCCAGCAAATCCGAAACCACTCCAGAGGAAAAGGTTCTTTGCCAGCCAGGCTGGAGCGTCACCTTCCATTTGAAAAACTCACCAAATCTAACCCCAGTTCTTGTCAGAGAAATTCTCTCCCGAATCCTCACTCTTTGGTCACTTGAGCCAGACACAGAGGTGTTTTCCCAGATGGATAACTGATCCAGCTCAATGCCTGTTTGCCATAAAAATCTCATACATTCTTTTCTCCAGCCTCATTTGCTAAATTTAGCTGATCAATTACCACTAAAAGCACAGGAAGTGGACTCCCCAGTGTGAGCTCTTCATTTGGGCAGCCTCGTTAGGGAAATTGTTTGGTTGTGAAGGGAAGGGGAAGTACTCACGAAAGAACCTCTTGGTTTGGGTTACACCATTTTTATGAATGCCTGAAATAAGGGAAGTTCCACAATTAGCTTCAGGTTTCAGGAGGTTTGTACTCTCGCAATAATCTGGATAATGGAGGGGTGTTCAGGAGCTGCCAGAGGATGCATTAGAAGTTATAAGGTGTTTCTGGAAATGCTCTTTTTGAGGGGCCTGGGTTCATTCACTTTTCTTCAAAAATGACCTTTGAAAGCTCTTTGAAGAAGACACAGCCTTATTCCTTGTGTGCCTCGTGCAACAGTCTGGACAAGGGAGGTTTGTCTGTCCCTGGCATCAGGAGATGTTCCTGCACCAGGTGTGGACCTATAAACACAAGGACTGCTTCTTAGTTTTCAATCCTACATCAGCGATGTGCTCCTTTAACTTTCAGACGGGAAACATTTCCTTATTAGCTTTAAAAATAACATTGTAGTACCAAAAGACCAACACTGAAAGCAACACACATGAAAGAGTTTTAAAACACGGGTTCTAAAAGTGGTCTGATGAATGTGTTCCCTTCCTAAAGGCAGACAAACCCCTTATCTCAGATATTCTCTGCTTGTTTCCCCTGGACAGGATCCCTGTTTTCGGCTCTGAAGCCCCCTGAAACGATCTTCAAGGTGATTTTTTGGCTTGGCTACTTCAACAGCTGCTTGAATCCCATCATCTACCCCTGCTCCAGCAAAGAGTTCAAGAGGGCTTTTATCCAGATCCTGAGATGCCAGTGCCACCGGCGCAAGCAGCTGGGCTGGTGGCCCTACAGCTACAGAAACTGGAACCGCTGCTCCTTCGAGCACGCCAGGAAGGATTCCCTGGAAGACAGCGGGAGCTTCCTGAGCGGCAGCCAGAGGACTTTATCCTCGGCATCCCCCAGCCCCGGCTACGTGAGCAGGATCAGCCACCCGCAGCTGGAGCTGTGCACGCTGCAGGAGTGCAGGAGCTGCAGCTCCCTGCTGGGCCCGGCCCGGGAGGGCAGCGGGCAGCAGGGGCAGTGCCAGTTCTTCACCTTCCAGCTCCCGGCCGAGCGCAACGGGCACGGCCCTGCCGCGGGCCGGGGCTCCGGGGATGGGCCCGCGGGCACGCCCTGAACGGCAGCGCTGGCCGGAGGGCCAGCCCCCGCTGGAATGAGCGGGTCCCGCCGCTCCGTGCCCTCTGCGCGCTGCCCCGCCTCACGCCGGGCCCGGGGGAGCGATGGAGCCGTGCACGGTTCCTCAGGAGGGCTCGGGAAGGGAGCAGGGAGGAACGGGCAGCTTCACGGCACAGCAGTGGCCAAGGGCAGGGACTGCCCGTATTCCCAGTTATTCCCAGAGAAACTACTGAAGCACGAGCAGAGGGCAGGGAAGGTGCTGCACTTGCACGCACCCAGGGAAGGGCACAAAGGATTCCTCAGCTGTGTGGGAGAGCTGTGAACAGCCGGACACCTGT
>VZTD01004942.1:71265-126182 GCA_013397725.1 Rhagologus leucostigma | reverse complement strand
GGATGGATGGATGGATGGATGGATGGATGGAGGGATGGATGGATGGACGGATGGATGGAGGGATGGGTGGAGGGAGGGATGGATGGAGGGATGGATGGATGGATGGATGGATGAATGGATGGATGGATGGATGGATGGATGGATGGATGGAGGGAGGGATGGATGGATGGATGAATGGATGGATGGATGGATGGATGGATGGATGGAGGGATGGATGGATGGACGGATGGATGGAGGGATGGATGGATGGAGGGATGGATGGAGGGATGGAGAGATGGATGGATGGATGAAGGGGGCAGTGAAGAATGCAGTCCTGGCCATTCCTCTCCAGGTTGTCCCTAGCTTTGCCCATAATTCCCGATTGTTCCATACATCGCTGTACACTCGCACTTTAGGGATGGAAAACAATGATTAAAGTGGTTTCTCAAAAATTGAAACACTTGCTCTTGTTACTGCAGGGCTGGAATTCAGCCAAGGTCCCTCATCAGGATTTCCACTTTAAAATAAAACATTCGTGGCCACTAAATTTGCCGTCGTGGCTCCTGGAATGCAGTTGCTTCCCTCATACCAACACACGTAACTCCTCATCAGGAATTAGTTAAAGGAGTTCCTTCACCAGGATCTCTTTGAAAGTTCTGAAATTCCAGCAGTGCCGAGAGCTCAGAATCTCCATTTCAGCACACCGGTGAGTGTCCTGCAGACATCCAGGCTTCCAGAGGATCTGATTTCTAAAAGCAACACTCCTAAATCACTCCAAATAGCTCCCAAAACAGCAGTGACCACTGGAGGCCCAAACTCCAGCCCCTGGTTCCTTGAGCACTCTTTGGAAACAGCTCTGCACGTTTAGAGGCTTTTCCTTTGCCTCTCGGATAAGAAGAGTCAAACAACACCAGCTTCACCTCCAGTCACAGCTTCAACACAGGTACAAGCAATAAAGATTCTATAATATGGGAAAAAATTCCACACGGATCTGAAGGAGGGACTACAAAGATTACAGAAGAGAAAGTCTGATATGCCACCTTGAATTTGAAACTTTTCCAAGGCCACCTGACTTCTCTAGATGAGATCTATTCTAAATATCTTCATTTTTCCCACTGGAATCTTTTACAACCTCCACCAGGCAAAGCCAGCCCAAAGGAGGCTGTACAAATTACCCTCTTCCTTTTGTTAGTCCTTCATTTGATGCAATTTTTCCTTTAAAGGAAAAACTATGTGGGCCAGGGCACGATCATAAGGCCTTGTGGGACAAGCCCATTTTTTAGTACAGCCAAAATGAATTTGCCAAGCAGAACACGCAGCGACAGTGGCACACGGTGGTATCTTTGTTATGCTCATTACCAGACTTTCTGATGAACCCGCTTTGTGGGCAATTAGATTTGCCTCTAAAGAGGAGCTGCTGCCATTCAGCACCGAAGGTGTTCATAAAACAGGGAATTTTCCCAGGTTAAGCTGCTGTGTGGAGCTTAATCCCTGAGAAAGGGCTTGTCCAGAGCCACTCAGTGGAGAGGCACAGCTGGAGTGGCTCAGGGAGCTTTGTCACAGCCCAGCTGCACAGAAATTAAACCCATTAGGCTTCAGTGCACTCAGCTATGACAAAAGCGCTGCTTATTTGTCTGAAGAGTTGTGGTAAAATCAATCCAGCTGAATGAGGCTGGAGCTGGAGAGCATCCTGCATCCTTTGCTCTTTGAAAATGCAGCTTCCCATCATCTTTACAAATGTGACGGGGAGAGGAGAGGACATTTGTATTATAAAGTACAGTTCCAGTCTGGAAAATGTCAAAATAGCAACTTTCTATTCAGCAGATGAGCTCTGTGCTCTCAGTTTCTGTGCTTGACTTTCACCTCAAACAAATGAGCAGAAAATTGCCCAGCACAGGAGATAATCACAGCAGTTATGGGATGGAATTACTGGTGTGCTAACATCCAGTATTACTTATCCCACAAACTAACCAGCTCATCCCCACGGGAATACACTGGATTCTGGTTTGATACACTCCACGAGAGATTTGCTCACCTTCCTCCCAGCCTCTGGCAGTCTCTGGCTCCCACATTCCGGAGGGCAGGACACGGAGCACGGGGATGGTGCTTCACACAAACACCACCTGCACCTGGAGAGGTCGGAAAGAAACGCTTCAGGATGTGGACACACATTTATCACACTGGGTTTATGTCAATGCAACCCAAAAGTGTTTCCACCCACAATGATTTTTTGGGGACTTGCAATTCCATCATCAGATTTAATGATCCCAGGCCAATCTGTTTGTCTGATTGGCTTGGAACTAAACTGAGGCATAAACCAAGTGTCGCTGCAGAGAAAAGCAAGGCTATGATGTCAATTTATGTCACTGGAACAGGGACAGGTCCCCCTGCACCCCTCTGCTCTCCTGCCTGGGTTAAAGCAGAAAACTACATTACATTTTTACTCAGCTGTCATCTATGGCTTGGCTTTTCACTGAAATAGCCAAAATTCCACTTCCGCAGAAGTGGAAGGAGACAGGGAAAGGAAATCTGGGGCTGTTACTGGAAATTTTTTGTGACAAAATACATTCGCTTGAGCTGTGAAGAACATGCTCCCTGTCTAGCAATTCCCATAATCTTTATAGCACTCCAGCCAAGACAGGGAGAAAAAGAGAATGGATGTTCAAAATTAATAAGAATCCCTCACCATTTCTCTAATAAGTCAGCCTAAAAAGCGGATGTAGTAAAACTTTAATTTATAGCTGTGATTAAAAAGCCTTTAATTGCCTATTTCACAATTTCCTTTTAAAATGTTCTTTGGGAAGCACAATAATTTGATTCCACTGAGACTTGTGTGCAAATGTTTAATTCTGGTGAAGAACCTGAACTTCCTGTGACCTCCAGAAAATGGTAATTATTTTTTCTTTGCTTGATTTGTTCAGCTTTGGTTTCTTCACTGTGAAGATCAAAAAAGCTGTCCCGAGAAGTAAATTTAACATATGGCCTGGAGCCTGAAGTAGTTGTGCAACATTTATCCCTCTCCTGGACGGCTGAGAGTCCAGCCCCGCTCTGCTGGAACACGGGGGAGCTCCAGCCCTGCTGTCACTAAACTGGACCAGTTTCCCGATGAAAGGAATGGGGACCCTGCTTGGAAAATCCAACATCGCCACCTATTGGATTTCTGTGGCGGGGGAGAGTCACAAACCCTCCAGTCCTCTGCAGTCTCTGGAGTGTTTGACACGACACCAATCCAACCTTTTAAACAGTAAGACTTTCCCTTAGGGCAGCGGGAGAACTTGAATATCCTGCTTTCCATAATGATAATAAATAATGAGAAGATGTTTTCCAGATTGCTGAGTTTTATCAACTCAAATTTCCACGGGCATCCTGTTGAATCTTCTGCCGTAAACAGCAGTATTTAGGAATAGCTAAAGAACAACTCAAGCGCAAAACCTCGCAAGTCTCTGGCTGTTTGAATCCAAGGGTGTTGTTCCATCCCCTGGCACAATTCAAGCCTCCTTTTGGGCTCAGATTTGAAATACCTCAACACCTTTAATGTTGTATGAAAGCAGAATGAGGTGTGAGACTAAACAAGAGGAGGGTCATCTCAAAGTTACAGAGGAAAACCCTCGTATTCCCGAGGTGTTTAAACACGAAATGTTCATCAGGGAGAGGCAGGTCCCGGGAATCTCATGGGGTTTGACACAGCCAAGAGATGGTGCTGCACCTGGATCGGAGCAACCCCTGGGACTGATCCAGGCTGGGGATGCACAGATGGAGAGTGAGGTGGTGGGTGAGAGCTGGACAGAAGAAAATGAACCCCCGTGCCCCCGGGCTGATCCCTCGGCCTGGGCAGCAGGAAAGGGGGGATTCTGCCCCTCTGCCCCTCAGGTGAGACCCCACCTGCAGAGCTGCCCCAGCCCTGCGGCCCAGCACAGGAAGGACACGGAGCTGCTGGAGCCAGGCCAGGATGCTCAGAGGGATGGGGCAGCTCTGCTGGGAGGAAAGGCTGGGAGACCTGGGATTGTCCAGCCTGGAGAGGAGAAGCTTTGGGTTGACACAATTGTGGCCTTCCAGTGCCTGAAGGGGCCAACAAGAAACATGGAGAGAGACAATTCACCCGAGTGTGGCCCTGGGAACAAAGAGGCCAGGGGCGGGATGAGGCACCTGTCCTCACCTGCCTTCACCTATTCTCACCTGCCCTCACCTATTCTCAGCTGCCTTCCACTGCTCTCATCTGTCTCGTTCTGCTCTCACCTGCCTTTCGCTGCCCCCCTCACCTGCCCTCACCTGTTCTCACCTGCGCTCCCTCACGTCACACTAGGGAACTACAGTCCCCAGCATGCCCCGCGCACACTCCCTCGCTCATTGCCTGTTGAGACCGGAAGCTGTGCGCTCGTGCGCAGGGGGCGTGGCGGAAGCCGGAAGCCGGAAGCGCGGCTGGCGCAGGTGTGTGCGGGGCCGGGGGCTCGGGGGGTCCCGGGAGGGCCCAGGGGGACCCGGCGGGACCAGAGGGTGATAGCCCCGGTCAGAACCATCCCCTCAGCGCTCGGACAACGTGGGGCGGGCCCTGCGAGCCGGGCACGGCGCTCCGGGGGTTGTGGAGGGTCTGGAGGGGCCGCGTGGCAGGCGGGGGCCGCGCTGGGCGAGCCGTGCTGGGGGCGGTGTTTGGGTCGGTCCCGCGGGGCTGTGCCGGGCTGGTCCCGGGGGTCTGAGCTCGGCAGTTCCCTTACTCACCGGCGCAGTGTCCCGGCCCCGTGTCCCTGCACGGGCCATGGAATCGGGGGAAGTTGCCCACCTCCCCTGAGAGATCCGAGTTTCCCTTAGGGGTGTCAAGAGCACTCTGAAGCACTTTAAAGATTTTTAAATGTGGATAGAAGAAATTAAATAATTAAGTACATTTAGAGGTGTATAAATATGAAAGGGGAGGGCTCAGGGCAGGGCCCGGGCTCTGCTCCGGGGCCCAGCAGTGGCACCAGAGGGACGGGCAGGGGCTGAGCCCGGCAATTCCCCTGCACAGGAGGCAGAACCTCTGCCCTGGGCAGTGCCCAGCCCTGAACAGAGACCAGAGAGGCTGTGGGGTCTCCTCCCTGGGGATATTCCAGAGCTGTCAGGACACAATCCTGTGCTCTGGGATGCAGGAGGTGGAACCAGTGACCCGCTGGGGTCTCTTCCAGCCTCACCTATCCTGAGATTCTGGGATTTGTTTACTGACAAGTCTTTAAATGATGATTATTGAGTGTCACTCCTTTCTCATTTCCACAACCCCCTCCCAGGAGCCCAGCATGGAAGGATTTAAAGATGCAAGTCCACCTGACGAGTTACTGAATCACCTAAAGCTGTCAGATCAGAAGTCTCCAGAGACTGGCCCCAGAGATGCCCAGCACCCCCAGAGCTTCGGAAGCGGCTGTGCCCCATCCCCAGGCCAGGATCCCACAGAGGAGTGTTTCCATGACTGTCACGACTCCTTTGAGGCCAAAGGACCTGTGCTGGATGATGAAGGGAATGTTCAGGATGAAGGGAGTAGCTCGAGGAAGCAGACAGAACTAGATGAAGAATACTTGCTAGAACTAGAGAAAGATATGCCAGAGGAGGAGAAACAGGTAATGCAAAGCACCAGTGCTGGGTATGAAATGATCTGTGTGCAGTGTTTGGGGTGGTCTGGGGCTGACACAAAAAGGGACCTCTAAAGCCCTCTGTGTCTGGCTTTACTGTTCTAAACTCCCTCTTTTAGGTAACAAATGTTTGTGGCTTTCCGTGCTGCTCTTAATCCTCACATTCCAGTGCAGATTTTGTGTGCCTTGAGCAGTGAGTGAGGTGGCTGTGACTCAGAGACTACAGATTTACTCTGTGTGCATCCATTGTTTTCCCCTGAGTGCCTGCAAGGTGCTTCTCCAAAACTCAGCAGATTCCGGGATAGTTTTCCTGAGAGGTTGGTTTGGGTAATCTAGCCAGTAGGGATTCAGTTTCAATAGATCCCTGTGGAGTATTTGGGCTTCAATCAAACAAAACACATTAAATGTGTGGGATTGTTTGCTTTCAGTGCTGTCACATTGGACAAACTCATCCTGCAGCAGGGAAGAGAAAAATGCAGTGTATGAAATGATCTGTGTGGTGGTTCATCCGAAAAATGCAGTGTTTCATCCGTAGGACAGATCTTTGTGTCAATGTGGAAGTTCTTTGAGGAGGAAAAGCAATACTGGGGAAGGACAACGTGGGATAGAGTCTCCTTGAAGTAGGGGTGAGACTGAAAGTAATTCTGGTCACTGCTGGACCTGGTGGGAATCCCTTTGGATCTCTGTGTCTCAGTTTTGACTCCAAATGCTGCCAGTTGTAATTTAATAGTGAATAGTGGGGGGTGGGAATGTCAGGAGGTTTTCTGGTGCATCCTTTGGAGGATTTTAGTCCAAGCCCCTGCCCAGAGCCAGGGAGCTCTCTGGCACAGCCCCTCTGGCTCCCTGTGCTGCTGTTTAACCACACTGGAAACTTTTGTCCTATATTTAATTAGAATTTCCTTTATTGCAGGGCCCTGAGCATCTCGAGGGCCTCCCCTGGACTCCCTCTGGGAAGTCAGTGTCTTGTTGTAGGAGGGAGTTTGTTCGATTTGGGGTTTTTTTGCCCGAAACGGAGCATTCTCCAAATGCATCTCTCAGGTGCTGAACAGAGGGCAAAAATCACCTTCCTTGACCTCCTCACACACAAAACCCATCTCACTGCCCTTGGGTTTTTTCCAGTTTGAGTGAACAGTCCCTTTTTTCTCCTTCTGTTTATTCCTGTACAATGAGGAGCACTGTCATCATGAGTCACGCTGGGGCTGCTGCACCAGCCTGGGACTTGAGAGCTTCAGAGAAAAACTGCTGAAAACTGGGGGGAAATTGTTCTAGAACTAAACTCTAAAAAGAGCAGCAAGCCTGGCAATTGACTGCGTTAATTTTCGTGCTGTTCTTGGTTTGGGTGTATTTTTAGATAATCATCTCATTTTGCACATGGATCTTTGCCTGCTGTCAAATGACCAAAATAATTGGGAATGCTGAATCTTGGCACTCAGCTTTGTGGAACTCCACTGAAAGGGGCTATGGGAGTGCAAAACAACAACTGCTTCAAACTGGGAAGGTTTCCTTAGAGAAAGGCTGGAGGCAGCTGCAGCTCTCATCTTGCTGCAGGTTTATTTCCAGTGGTGTTGAGCAATTCTGCCCTTCAGAGTGGTTTGTGATTTCATCTACCCAAACTGAGCGATTCCGTCTCTCACCAGCACCACAAGTATTGGATCAGCAGTTCTTTGTTTATGTTCCATGGAGAGATTTCTAAATATTGCAGGCTTTCAAATGTAGTTTTTTTCTCTAGCAAAATATTGCTGGTATCTTATACAAGCAGAGCTGCAGAACTCTGAGTGCAGAGCAGAATTAGGAGCTCAGACAGTTGTTAGAGCCACTGGAGTGGCCCATTCCATGATCTCACCATGGATAGGTCATTCCTCAATTGCTGCTCCAACTCTCCTCCTTGTACTTGCTACTGATGGCCACAAATTTATTTTTAGAAGTGAAACATTCTGGATATTCTGATGATAAAAGACTCTGTTAAATGCTGCAGCTTTTAAGAAAGAGTCCTGCAGTCCCAGTCTGAAAACAGTGCTGTACATTCATTTACTCAGAGCTTTGCAAACACTTTAAGCCTCCTTCCAGTGACTCAAAAGGGGTGTTTTTGAGAAGGGCAATGTGATTTTTTATTTATTTTTTTATTGCAGCTGCAGCAAATGAGACAGAAATACTCAGAAGTGTTTTGTGGCTGCTGAGGTGGGGAGCAGCCTCTCAGCAGCCCTTGCTGGCTTACTCTGAGCCCCTCGTGCCCTGTGCTGGCACACGTCAGGGCGAGTGGAGCACTGAGGGCAGGGATTCTCAGCGAAATCAAGCTGTATTTTTAGATCCAGGGCAGTGCTGGTAGATGCAGACATCAAACAGCAGCCTGGTGCTGGCACCTGGGGAGATGGATTTGATTTGGCTGCTTGTCTAAATCACAAAAACTCCCCAGGAGCTGGTGCTGCAGCACCAACCATAAACTGTGGGCTCAGGGCACGAGGAGAGCTGGATGTGAGCCCCGCTCCGGTCAGATTTGTGGAGCTACACCTTCACAGCTCGGGGTTTTTGTAACCAAAGCCCATGGTCGTGTTCAGCAGCTGTAATAAATGGGCTCTGTGCAGGGATGTTCTCCGACAGTGGGCTGTAGGAAAAGTCTCTCATTTATTCTGGAGATGCAAAGGCAGATTCTGGTCCTGCCTCTGGGTATTTATGTGCACATTCCAGCAGCTCAGAGTAGAAAGACTCACCTGTGCAGAGGCTGCTGCAGAGCTCAGAGGGAAGGAGCCAGTGAGTGGTTGTGTATTTTCTCTAATTACATTTCAAGAGCCTCATACAGTGAGATTTCTAATGTTAAGCAGCAGGAATTCCTTCCAGGGACACAGCAGGGATACCCTAAGAAATCTTCTCTGCACAGAGAAGCAAAATAAGAACTTGCAGGGATATTAAGACACAAACCTGTAAGAAGTGTTCTTAAAAAGAGAGCCTGGTGCCTTGCCTGAGCTTGCAGCTCTGAGCTTTTTAAGGATTGAAATTCACTTTTCCAGGGTTTGGTTGTTGTTTCACAAGGCTGCTGCTGCTGCCTCAGCAGAGGCACTGAGCAGCAAATTGCTTTTGATGGATTCCAAGCAGATTTTTCTGGCTGGTTGTCAGTGACAGTGATGGCTTTGACATGGGGCTGCTCTGCAGAATTAATCCAAGGACACCCAGCAGCTGTTCCAGGGTCATTGTTCAGCCTGCCCCAGCCCTCCTCTGAGGGACACCCTCTAATGAGGGCTTTATCCAGTGCAGGACTCACAGCCCCTCAGCTCCTCCATGGTGGCAGATGCTGCCCTGTTCTGTGGCAAGGACTGCAGCACCTGGCCTGGGGAGCTCTAATTTTGGATATGGAACCCTGTGTTCTCTAAGACACCGGAATAAATATCCAGTATTCCTCCTGAGCAGTTCCTTCTCTGGGCTTTCCGTGTGCCCTGGACCTCCCGCTGGCTGGAATCACAGCTCCTGTTCTGACAGCAGGAAATGTGTCAGCAAGACAGGCAAGAGGAGATTCTTGAGGAGTGTCTTGTGAGCAACTCTGTAGGAATGTGGTGGAACTGATTTTGAGAAACAGGATTTTGAGTGATACCTGAGATTCATTCTGGGCTAAACAGTAAAATTTCCTTTCTCTAATCCCCCTGTTTTCTGCAGGCTCTAGGATCCATTAGAGAACATTGGCTTAGTGAAGACGTTTCCTTTAAGCTGCCCCCTCCTCACCCTTCCTTTCCTCCCTGTGCCTTTGGGTTGATCCCATTGTTTTCCATAAAGGGAAGCTTTTGTATAGCATAAAACATCCTGTTACATGTTCGGAGTTAAAGCCTGGAGAAGAACAGTTGAGCAGTAGATCTGTATCTGCTGGAGTCATTCCTTGCAAGAGCTGGTGAGAAGAACTTGAATAAAAGCTGGAATTGTAATCTCCCTGTGTGATTTATAATTCTTTGTGTTTTAAACAAACAAAAGTCTTTTGCTGGATGGCAATTTAATAGGAAGAGGGGAAAAGTCTCCCTTCATGTCCCTTTGAGTGCTGCTGTCTGATTTGAGTCTTGTGTTCAGTTGTGGCAGAGGCTGCTCCTGTCAGATCGAGGCCTTTCCCACTTGTGCTGATGGATTTAGGGTCAGCTCCGCTTTCCCTGCCCAGGGCTGTTGCCTCTGGAGCAGGAAGGATGAATGGTACTGCTGTCACTCAGGAAGAGGCACACTTAGGCTGGGCTTAACTGGAGCTGTCAGGGAGGGCCGTGACCTCCTTCCCTGTGTCTGCGAGTGCTGCTTCCAATTTCATGGAATTTGGTGATTTGGCAGTAGAAGGAGTAAGGTTCTTTTCCATGGAATCCCAGGGAGCAGGGACAGGCCAGAACCATCCCTGACATTGCCCTGGAACCTCCCGAGTGCAGCCTTGGCACTTCTCAAGATTTAAAAAAGGGGGTTTTGGAGTGACTCCAACCTTAAACTGAGATCCAGATCCTTGGATGCAGGATAGAGCAGTAGCTTCCCAAAACTGCAGGGGGAAGCAGCCAGCTGCTAATGAACGACTGAGAAGTGAGATTGGAAGCTGAAAAATGCATTCCTGATCTGTTTAAATTCCTGTTTCTGTGCTCCCCCTGACCTCCAGGAATTTTAAATTCCCTGGTTGTGGTGACCTTCCCAAGGGGCTGTGAGGGGCAGGTTCACTGTCAATAGAGTTTCTCCAGAACCGGAGCCAGGAACAGTTCCCAGCAAAGGGAAATCAAGGGATCAATCCAAGCACAGGAACAGCCAGGGGAAATGTTGTGGGAAGTGTCACAAACTGAGGGTGTTGTTCCTTCAGCTCCCACTGGCTGCTCCAGGATTTCACTTCCAGCACTTCGATTGTACTGCTCCCTTCCCAAGGAAGCAGTGGGAATGTGTAGGTTGCTGTCTCCTCTAACAGCAGAATAATGCTTTTATTATTATAAAAAGTATATTTAATATCCAAATAAAATTTATTTATAATAATATAATTATAAATAAATTCTATAAAATTCTATTTTATGTCATGCTTTTCTTGTTAACTCTGAGTGTTTTGGCAGAGCAGCTGAGGGGCAGAGGCTGTGTGTGATTTGGGTTTGTACTTTATTGTCACAAGGCCAAGCTGTCCCTTGCCATGACTTGAGATCATCTCCAGCACGTCTGGCTTTGCCAGGCAAGTTTGGGTTCAGTACTGATTTCCTCTGAGTCTGGGATTGGAATTCAGACATTTTGAATCGGATCCTGTAAGAATCATCACCAGTCACATGCAGTCATTTCTTCTGGACATCAAAAAATATTTAAACCACATCAAAATTAGTGCCTGCCATGGAATTTGCCATCTTTGCATTACTAAAATTTGCGAAAAAACCCCAAACCTTCAGATTTTGCTGCCATTGAAGAGCAGAAAATCCTAAACTGGGGAGTTGTGGCTGCCCCCAGTGCTGTGTGTGCGCAGCCCCAGGGCACGGAGCAGGCCGGGATGGCTTTTCCTGGGCACAGCATTCCAGGATTCAGGCTGACCTAATTCCCGGGGAGGGAAGGAAGGGCAGCTGCCCTGCAGCCGCTGCAGCCTTGTCCTGGAGCAGCCCGCTGGGGACACGGGCTGACACTGTGCAAATCCCTTCACCGGTCACTTGGGATTTTTCCCTCTGGACTGATCAGGGAGCTGCTGCCCACTCACCCCGCAGTGGCCATGGAGCTGGAATTCACCATCCTCAGGGCAGAGTTGTCTCTTCGCAGTGCTGGAGTGCTCTGGGGTTTTTCCCTGGGTTTGAGCAGGTTCTCCCAGCCTCCCCTGGAGCAGTGCAGCTGAAATGGAAATTCAGCCCTAAAAGTTGCCTTTCCCCTGTTCTGTGCTAGGACTTTCTGTTAAAGGAATGTCTGGATGGAGGAATAAATAATGCATTTATTTCACACACAGCTGGCTTTGCAGGGCAGTGCCTTCAGCATGTGAGGGGCTCATCCATTTTTCATGCTGTTACATTTTGTGGAAAAGCCAGAGGAACTGGCTTTTATGTGTTGCTCCTTGGTCAGTCGTACCTGAAATGCAAATCCATCGATGTGCAGGAGGTACCCTACAGTCTTCACCTTTTTTGAAATACTTGGAAAATTTGGACAGTTTGGAAGTGAAACCCATAAACCAGGGATATCTTGAAAATGTTGGTCAGGCTCTCACAGAAATGCAAGTTTTGGACCATTGCTGCTTTGCGGGGAGCTGAATAAATTACAGAATCATACACAGAGCTCTTAAAAGTGCTGCTTTGTTGTTTTTCCTTTTACTCCTTTTTTTTTAATACAAAGCTTTTTCTTCTGAAGCTTTCTTGCTGCAAATCACTTTTCATATTAGTATTTAATGCCTCATTAGGGTAAACATGTAATATTTTTTAATAATTTGGATAAAATGAAGCAAAATATTGATAATACAGGTCAAACTTTTCATCCAGCATCCCTTGATTTCAGGGTTTCTGCCTCAGGACTGGTGTGAGCATGCTGTGGTCGTGTTCATAATAAAAATCCTTTCATTCTTGTGGAGCTGTAACTGAACCCTGTGCAGCAGAGAATCAGCTCATGGCACTGAAAGGCCACTTCTAAATAGGTCATGAGCAATGAAGTCAGTGGGGTTTGTGTTTCAGGCAGCCTTTCCCTCACTGAGGGCTGTCTGTGGAGATCTTTCCAGCAGGATCCTCGTCTCAGGCCTGCTCTGTGCTGAGATGGGGCTGCTTTGTTCAGTGCAACGAAATGTTGGGATCATTCTCACTCTTTGTGCACTGCAGATGATTTAAAAATGCCTTTTGGTGGGGTCCAGGCAGGAATTTCTGTCTGATCCCTCAAAAATTGAGGTGTAGCAGTTCCACATTCCCTGTGCCGAACAGCAGAGTCCTGCATTACACAGGGAATTTGGGATTTTCATGCAGCCTGAAGTGTGGAATTTTGTATGTTCATGTTTAGAAAGCACCAACTGTGTCCTTTGGGGTGTTGTGGAAGGACTTGCAGGGGGGTTTGTCAGCCTTCCCTGAGCAAAGGCACTTCCTGAATAATTGGACATGATTGGTCTGCTCTGTGTTTTGTGGGGTTTCTTTAACATGTGAGCAGTAATGGGTGTTAGAAAAGCTATTTAATAGGCAGTGAGAACAGATTTGATGGTCTGGGCATGTATCAAAGGGGTTAGGTGAGATTTTACTGTGGAATTTTGTGTCATGGCTCAGTGTCCTTCCACTGAGCCTGATCTGTTCTCAAGGTGGTGCCCATGGTCAGGTGAATCAATTCCCAAAGCCAGTAAAAGCAGGAGGAAGAACCTGTGATTCTGAACTGTTTGTCAGCTCCTTGGCATCGCTGGGAGCTGCTGCAGTGCTCCACACACTGTACTATATTTAGCTGTTTCCAAGGAGATGTTCTGTGTGATATTGATAATTGCATTAATCCTTGATTCACACAATCTGCAGGAAAGGAAACTGCTCCTTTTCCTACTGTTGGCTTTTTAATTGCTCAGTGATCTGTCATTTACAGACACCTCCACTGAAGTCCTTTGTGTGCTGGGAGAGGAAGCAGTGGTCCAGCGATGGTCTTTGTAGCACAGAATGACTCTGTGATGTTCCTGCCTTTCCCTGCTTTGTTTCAGGAATGTCTGCACTGTCAGGAGGTTGAAGGGACGGCTCGGTGACATCCTGAGTTTTCTGTGTCACAGGCTGAGAGCCTGAGCGTGGCCTCCCCTTGTGCCAAGATGTTCATGGTTGAAAACACAGCTCTGCTCACATGTGCAGTTCTCACTGGACAAAGAACCTGGTTTGGGGGTTCACTCACTCTGCCTGAGAAATCTTTCAGGGCAGAGATCTCTCTCACCCTGCACCTTTTCCTTGTGCATCTCTGAATGTAACTGGAATTGCTGAGGTGGAATTATTTCAAGCAAAACTTTTGAGACTTTAGATTTAAATTACATTCTGCGTAGTTGATCTGCAGTGAGTGAATTAAATGGAGTTGGAAAGGAGAAGCAAATAGCCAGCTAAAAGCTGATGTGCTGGTTTAAAGCATGGAATTCTCCATGGATGCTCCCCTTGCATCCTGGTGTCTGTGAAGTGGAGCTTTTTAATTGCCTTGCTGTTACACCCCAGTGTTTCATGGGTATATAAAGGATTTCATGTCACAGGGTCTACAAGCAGATCTTGGCAGAGTTAAAACTCTTCAGGTTATGTTTTATTCTGCTTCCCTTCCATACTTTATTTGGAAGTGCAGCTGACCTAGTTGTTCATTTCAGTGAAATACTCTGAGACATTGTCTTTTCTTTTGTAGAAAAGAAGAAAGGAGAGCACGGGGCTGAAGGAGAAAGGAAATGAGCACTTCAAGAAGGGAGGTGGGTTGGTCATCTTTGAACACTGTGTGGATGTTAGAGAATCTCAGACTAGTACTGAGCCATTGTGGTGGTGCTGCAGAAAACCCTGAGGAAGATTTCACACCGTCCTTGTTGAATTTTATCCCCTCTCATTTTTCATCCAGCTCTAGAGAAGAGACAGAGATACCAGACCTCCTTTAGAGTTGTGTAAGTCCCAAAGATTTGGATACTAAATCAGGATTCCCACGAAAGCTGAGTGCTTACATACAAAAACGTGGATTTTGGACTGCCTTCCAAGTGCCGGGGTTTCTTTCACTGATCAAAAAAGGCCTCCCCTGGGCTCTGAGTTGGGCTGGTGGTTGTGCTTAGAATTGATGCAGGACCTGGGGCTCTGTAGCTGCCTTGTACCTTTGTACATTGATTTTAATGAGCAAACAGAAGGGGAGAAGTGGTTTTGACACCTGCCTTTGATTTAATCTGCTGATGGGTGGAGGATTCCCAGAGAAAGCAGGAAATGCAGGTTCCTGCTTCTGTCAGTCAGCAGGACACAGCCAAGGAGTCTGTGTGCCCTGAGGACCAGGCAGAGGCTGGAGGTGCCTTGCTGTGTCCTAAGGGAACACAATCCTGGGAATGCTCTCCAGCTCTGGAAGGCATCAGAGAGGGCAGGAGGGAACTGCTCAGCCCAGGAGAGCCACAGGCCTGGAGTGTTGGCTGAGGCACCTGCTGGAGTCTCATCCCTGGCCTCTCCTTGACAAGCCCTCTGACCTGTCAGTCAGTCACTGAGGATGATGTGGCCATAAAACCTCCCTGCAGCTGCTCTGAGCAGGTACAGGGCAGTGATGGGTCAAGGACACGCTTCATCCAAAGGGATTCCACCTCTGCTCAAATAGAAGGAAACAATTTCAGGGATGAGAATTATATCCACATCCTGCTGCACTTGTTGCATTCAGCTCAGGACTACAGTTCTGCTTTTATAAGCAGAATTAAGTCAATTTTAAAATAATTGATTGTATTGATGTACTTAGTAATGTTCTTTGAGAGCAGCTACTGATTCTGGTGTAATATCACCAGATATTGAGAAACGTTTCCAAAGGAACCTCAGCCATGGGGTTCACTGGTTTGAAATAAATGGTTTGGTTTGGGTTTTTCCTGTTGCTGTGCAGACTATGGGGAGGCAGAAGACTCCTACACCAAGGCTCTGCAGATTTGCCCAGCCTGCTTCCAGAAGGACAGGGCTGTTCTGTTCTCAAACAGAGCTGCTGCAAAAATGAAACAGGTGAGTGTTGGTTTTATTCTGTGTCACACTGGATTGAGGCTGGGACAAATGCAATTGTGAAGTGATCAGAGCCCTCCCAGACCAAGGAGTCCAAGCTGTGCCCATCCCCACCTTGTTCCCAGCCCAGAGCACTGAGTGCCACGTCCAGGCTTGCTTGGGCACCTCCAGGGGTGGGGACTCCAACACCAGAGAAATATGACTTCAGTCTAACAGATTATTTTGTGTTCTAGGACAAGACAGAGGCTGCCCTGAGTGACTGCACCAAAGGTAATTTTTTCTCTCTGTGCCAGATTTTTATACACAAATTGTGTCATTTAGTGCCTTTACTGCAGAGCTGTAATTTTGGGCATAAGGGTCTTTAAAGAATTGAACAGAAAATACCTGATTTGTATTACTTATTTTGTAAAATGTCTGTCAAACCTTTCCTGTCTGCAGTAATTTACTTTCTGTTCTCTTGTGCCATAAGGCTGCAAGTTCGTACTTGTTTTTAACAGGAAAATCTTTTCTATGGAAACTGTTTCCCACACCTGTGATTTCAAACCCACTTCTACCTGCCATTCTCCCCAAATCCTACTTTAATCCCAGATTCCAAAGAACTGTGAGGCGTTATAGAGTTAAAAGCATTATCAAGTCCCTTTCCTGCACAGCTTTTGCTTTGTCACCAGGGCTTATGTTCCCCTGTTCCTGCCCTGCACAGTTCTCTCTCTGCACCTTCTTGTGGAATCAGTTCAGCTGTGCTTTGCTTTATTGCTTCCACCCACTCACCCACCCTCGAGTGTTTGTTAAACTCCCTGTGACAGCTGGGGAAAAAAATCCAAATTACCAATCAGAGAACTAATCCAGTGGCTGTGTGCCAGCACTGCCTGCACAGAAATGGGAGGTTGTGCGTGCTGAAAGGGCTCCTGGAGGTACCAAATCCTCCCTGGCCTCTCTCACTGGGGCTCTGCCTGGCTTTGCTGCTGCTGCTTTCTGAAAAACACCTCGGATTTTGCAGTGGCTCACAGGGAATCAATTGAGCAGGGAGACTTCAGCTGCCAGGGCCTGACACTCCCCGGGGATTGGAGCACAGCAGAGCAATTCAGTCACCTGCAGCTTGCTGACTGTGGCATTGCCTTTGTCCTTCCCAGAAGATAAACTGGAATATCTACCTGGATAATCCAAGATTTAATTTTTCCCAGAACCATTTTAATGGGCTGGGAATTATAAAATGGACAGACCTCTTTCTGTGATGAAAAATCCTTCATAGTCCCTCTTTCTGAGGTGAAATCTTTTCACATTCCCTGTTTCTGTGGTGAAAAATGGACGTAGGAATTCTTGAGGAGTTACCATGTGGAGGTTACTGCTGAGTTTAGCATTCAGTCTGAACTGCTACTGCAAACAGCCCTGGCTGCCAAGAGAATGAGGAGGGGAAAAGCTGAAATTCAGTCAGGATGCCCCTGTGCCAGCTCACAGAGCTGAAATCACTGTTTGTGCATCCCCAACCCAATCTGGACTGTTCAATATTAAATTCAGAAGAGCTCCAGAAATTCTCCTGGAGTTTGTCTCCACTTGAACTGAGATAAGCATGGCAAGGCTGATTTTCCCTGCTGTGTGTGTCTGGAGGGATATTTAACTTTAGCTGCAATCTAATAATAGCCACCGGCTAAACACACAAAAACTGAAATATCTTGCAGGTCTTTAAAGTTTCTGTAGCATCACTGCATGGATAGGATTGCACATTTAAAGCTTTGTGGCCATAAATCTCTTCCATCTGTGATAGATAAGGACATTAAATGAAACATGATCCTGAGACTGTCCCAGGCAGCTGTTTCTGAATTCTGACTTAGCTTTAAGCTGTGCCTCTGCTTGATCCTGAGTTACATTCTAAGGACAACTTAAAAATGTAATACACACTTCAGAATTCATTTGAGGGGTGGAGAAATGTTTCAAGTACAACTCTGGGCTTTGGTTTTGTTTTCCAGCTGTGGAATTGGACCCTCACTATGTCAGAGCTTTGCTGAGGAGAGCAGAACTCTATGAAAAAACAGAAAAATTAGATGAAGCTCTGGAAGATTATAAGGCAGTCCTAGAAAAAGACCCATCAGTTCATCAAGCCAGAGAAGCTTGCATGGTAAGCTTAAGCCTTTCAGTAAACTTTGACCTAACTTATTCATCATTATTTTATTTCAGCTTCACATCAGTGAACCTGCAATGGGTTCTGCCTCAGAAGGAAAAAAAAAATCACTTGCATCACCTGCAGATTTGTCTCTAAGCCCACTCTGAATATGTTGTTACAAAAATCTTTTTGAAAGGCTTAATTGTTTTAAATCTCCACTTGGGAAAATAAATGATTAGCAGTGATTCTGCCCCCCTTTTCCCCACATTGTGGTGTTGTAAGTGACAGATTAGGAACAGCTTTTATGGCATATTAGGCAAGAAACCTTGCCTGGAATGATTTCCTGGGGGACTGGATCAGTTGCACTGATGGCAGAAAACATTCTGCTTAACTGTGTGAGTGCTGTTGGTGGTGAGGAGTGACCCCATAAAACAGCTGAGCTCCCCCACAAAGGACCTGCTGCCTCTGGAGCTGGGCTGGGGCTTCCCCTGGGCCAGGAACAGCTCCCCAGGGAATGGGCACGGCCGTGAGGCTGCCAGAGCTCCAGGAGGGTTTGGACAACACTCCCAGGGATGCACAGGGTGGGATTGCTGAGGGGTCTGTGCAGGGCCAGGAGCTGGGCTGGATGATCCTGGTGGTCTCTTCTCACTCAGGATAATCCAGGATTCTGAGTCAGACCCTCAGGGGTGGCTGGTTCTCTTCAGGCTGTTTGGAACCCCTCGAAGTACAAACACCGTCCTTGTACAACCTCTGCAAAGCCATGACTTTGTTTCAGGGACTGTGCCCCTGATAATCCCACAGCAGAGCCCTTGCCCAGCCCCAGAAGGGAATCTCCAGCAGTGCTGCTGCTCCTCTGGCCATCCTTCAGGCACAGTTCACAATGCTCAGTGTTTATTCCTGATTTCTGTGCCTGGGCAGTGCAGAGCGTGGGGTTCCACCCCCCTCCTGCTCCCTGACCTCCCCTGGCCAGGCAGAGCCTTTGGCTGCAGAACCCTTTGGACAAAATGCCCTCAGTGTACCCTGCAGTGGGATTTGGTCTGTTCTGCCTTGAGCTGGTCCTTGTCAGATTTGAGGGGAGAAGCAAACTATTGAGACTGAAGCTTAAAACTCCCTTCTTGAAAACCTGTTCAGGAAACCCTGACAGCTATAATTTTACACTTTTCAAATATTCATCATAAATCTCTACATTTCATAATAAAAACCCCCAAGTTTCAGCTGTTGACTCCCCATACCTGGTTACATCTCTGACCTGGAAGAAGCTGAGAAGCTTTGCTCCGTTGTAAGGTCAACGTGTCTCTGCTTTGCAGGAATATCACAGGATCTTTTCCCCCTCACTGGCAATGAAAATGATGCCTCAAGAAAATCTGCAAATTGGCTTCATTCGCAGTTAGAGCAAATCTTCCTCCTCCCTGCCCACAGGAGTGATCTCACACTGCTCTAGGGAATGTCATGACCCTGTTAAATGACAGATTAAAATATGAAATGCACAATAGTTCTCTGATTCCTGATTTGGTACCTGCTCCATTACTTGAGCACTGTTTGTATTTCAGGAGTGCAGAGCCGGGGTTCTGATTTCATTCCTCAGTTATTTTTGACTTCTTCAATGCCAGACTAAACAGTTTGGAGTTATCATGGTTTGTGGTCAAATCATGCCTATTGCTGCTTTCCCAGAAAGTTTCATTATATGGAAGCAATGCTTAGGTTTGATTTTTCTCAGGTGTGTAACTATGAGGAGAATTTCAGCTTCCACACAGGTTTTGAGGGATTTTAGGGCAGATAAAGTGATTTCCCAGAAGAAGCTGTACTTTGGGATAAGTATCATAGACACCAGATAAAAATAGGTGTCCGTAAGGACATTCCTGGAGTGGGAAATGCTGAGTCTCTGGATTAGCAGTGTTCAGAGTCTGGAGGAGGAACTGCACATCAGGATTTGTGTCTCTGTCACTGCTGATGTCCAAAGTGGGAGCATTATTGAAAGCTGGGATCTGATTCCAGTTTTTCTCTCTCTCCACAGAGATTACCACAGCAAATTGAGGAGAGGAATGAAAAATTAAAGAAAGAAATGTTGGGTGAGTAGCATGTACTTCCATAAAACTCTTCATAATCTACTAGAAAAAAATGCATGAGTAGAATCTCTTGTATCAAATTTAAAGGAGGTAAATCTGAAAGGAAATATTGGTTCAGTGTTAAACAAAACTCCTGATTTCTTTGTAGTTCTCAATTGCTTGGTTTCACCTACAGTAAACTGGAGACAAAGAATTCTTCTAGGCAGAAAAGACCATTAGTTCTATTTAAGGAAAGAAAACTTAAAACCTTCTAAAACAATTTCATATTGATGTATGTAAGAGCTGGGGAAAATTGACCCAACCCAACTGCTCAGCCCTTTCTCCCTGCAAATAAACCCTCAAAGCAAACATTCCCATGAGAGGGATAAACCAGGGCTTTCACTAAACCTGTACCTAAAGGAACTCCCCCAGCTGGAATAACTGGGGATGTTTGATCTGGGGGCTAAAGAAATAAATGTGATTATTTCTGTAGCACTTCCAGCCCAGAGACCTCCAAGCATTCATGTTTGCCTTGATTTATTCAACATTTCATTGCTGTTTGGTTGGAGGCTGAATTGGACCTCCCCAGGGTTAGAACCAGGAGTGGAATTACATCTCCTAAGGCAGTGTTTGGTGGGAAGGGAAGGCAGTGTTTGCCTATTCTGCAGAAAATCAGGTTAAACAAACTCAGCCTGTCTTTCACGCTGATTCTTGATATATTTGGGAAGAAGAGACTGTTTCAGCTTATGCTGATATTTTTCTGTAATTTCTTTTCCTGCTCTGCAGCCTCTGATTTGCTCTGGCTTTGTTCTGCTCTGACCTAGCAGAGTGTCAGTAAGGCTTTGCAGAGCTTTACAGGATCAGAGTCTGCTTCCCCCATTGTGCTGAGAACAAGCCCTAAATAAAGCAGGTTAAGGGTGATAGGGCTATAAATAAATGACAAATGCAGAAAATCTCCAGAAGGATCAGGCCCATCGGTAGGACAGGAGATGGGTTTCAGCACAAAGTAATATGAAAATAATTCCTGATCTTTGCTGAACTCTAAAGGGCCTCACTAATCACAAGGGATTTGACTGGAACAGTAAATCCAACCCTAGTTCTGCACTGCTGGTTTTTTCCTGGATGTCAGACTAGATAGGATCTCTTTTAACAGTGTTAATACCTTAAAAGTGGCAGTTGGGATTTCAAAACTGAACTGGGCTTTTGGGAACCAAAACCAGACTGTTTCTGTTGGGATTCTGGAGAAAGAAATCCCTTGTCAGTGATGTCACACAAGGAGTTCAAACAGCTGGAGAGCCAGACTGAGAGCAGGGTAGGACAGCACAGAACCTGTGTTCATCCCCTTGTGTGTGACAGGATTGTCACAGCTGTGGTTAAATGACAATGACGTGGTGGCAGTGGGGCAGGGAGGGGTTGGGCTCAGCACTGTCTGAGCTCACTGGTGTCACACAAACTGAGGGGTTTCTATAAAACATTCTCTTGAAGTGAAGTCAGGAATGTGGGCAGCTCCTTCTCCTAAGTGTTCCCAGATTCCCTGTGTGTTGCTATTAAGGGAGGCAGTGGTGATGCCATGGAGCTGCCCTTGGAGGAAGGAAACGCTTCCCGAGGTTTGCAAACTGCTGCAGCTCTGTCTGAGGTCAGGGCAAAGCCCTGGAGGGTATTGAGGTGGGAGTTCTGAAAGGAGTGGGAGAAGAGAAACTCTTCTGAGTGGTTCTGAGATTCCTTTGGATTGTTTTGTTGGGCAGTGAATTTGTTTGAAGCTGTTCCCACTTTCCCACCCTTTCTGATGGCATTTCCCACTGCCAGGATGGACCTGGCTCGTGGCACTGTGGCAAGAGCTGCTCTGACTGGGCTTGGACAGTGCCAGGGGGACATTTGTGCCTTCCCACAGGGCAGCTCAGGCGCCTGGGTTGTATTTCAGACTTCTGGGCTCCAGAACAGCAAGTCAGAGGCATCCTCATGGTTCCAGGCCTGGCCTGCTCCAGGGGCACTGACACGAAACTGAAATTAGGAACAATGTCCCAGTCTGTGCTTTGGCTCCTCTGGATATTGAACTGATCCTCAGTCAGTGAATTGGCCTGTCCTGGTTTTGCTGAGCTTTTAGTTTTCCAACTCAAACAAGCCCTCGGTTGCCCAGCCATCTCCCACTGTCATGACACTGGAGCTGTGTACAAACAAACCCAGATAAATGGAGAGCATCCTCCTCCTTCCCAAGTGTGCTTCCTGTTTCCCAGGGCTGCAGCTCATTTCTGTCAGAGGCTGAACCCCTTGTGCAGCGCTTGTGTGTAAATATCCCAGAGCACACATTCCTGGCTGGATTTTCCTTGTGTGCAAGTGCTGGCTCATGTGACTGCTGAGGTTGATGTCACTAGAAAAATCCTGTCTTGTGGCCAAGCCAAGCCCACTCGTGGTGTGTGTCCTCAAGGATCTCCCTTTTCCAAGGCTGACATTTGTATTTCAGTTATTTCCATGTTTTGATCAGCTCAGCTGCCACTGAAGTTCGCTCAGGATGAAGTGACCCCTGAGTTCCCATCAAAGAGAGCTGGACTTGGAGCAGCCTTGGGAAGGAGCTTTGAAATCCAAGTGGCTTTTCCCTCTGTGCTTCCATGAGCATCCTCTGCCTCAGTGACCATTTTCTGGGGGGTTTTGAATTTCTCTCCTTAAAGCCAACAATTTCCAGTCTTGTTTAGAGACTTTTATAATTATTGTGATATCTGGGACCACTCCTTTGGGGAGAGGGTGTGAGGAGAGGGGAACTTTGGAATGATTTTAGCAGTTTGGGGGCCAGAGCACCTCACCTGGGCCTTCCTGCCAAAAAGAGATTTTTCCAGCTACCTAAGATCAGCAAAGATATTTATTGGGCTTTGTGCCTAAGGAATTATGGGGTTTGGTTGGGTTTTTTTTTATATTGGCAGTTATGTTGTGTTTGCAGCTGAGCTGCTAAACCCCAACCCTGCACAAGGTGATTTTAAGTAGTTAAACCAGAGCCAAATTACAGTTACAGTTCAGCCCTCATTTACCATTTAGGGAAGGGAGAAAGATTTGCCCTCGTTCTTTTAATTGCTTAAAAATGTTGGTAATATAAAAAGTTACACAGAGAGGAGACCTCATCAGGAAATTTGTCTTTTCTCCAAAAGAATTCGTTACACAAGCAAGATGGAGCTTTTCAACTTCCAAACCCCACATTAACACCAGCAGCTAAGCCAGAATTATTGCCAGAAAGACTGAATAGCAATTAATTTTGGCTGTTACATCTTAATGTAAATTGTGAGTAATCTTTTCCTGCATCTGCCTCTTTCAATAGGGTGTTAAATTGCAGTTTAGGTGAGTAATGAATCACAGACTTCTGAGCCCTAAATTGATTTTTACAGTTCTGTTTTCTCATTAACCCCTGAATATTTGCTTTGGTGAAGAACCTGGATGTGCTGGAGTTGCAGGTGGAAAATAAACAGGGCGCGTTTGAAAGAAAAAGAGCAAAATGCGTGAGAATAAGGGCAGAGGGAGGAGAGGGTGACCCTGCTTGGGGACAGGGAGTGTTGGCGGCTGGGCAGCCTCTGCAGCTGAGTCCCAGCCCCACGTGGTGCCTTTTCCTTCCTCCCAGCACAGGCTCTGAGGAAGCTTTTCTTTAGGAGGGGGTTGGAGTTCACTACAGCCCTTAATTTAGGGCTGAAAGGAGCTGGGGGAGGAGGAGACAGAGCTTCCTTACAATGCTGGCTCTGTGTGTGCCAGGACAGCAGCAGCAGCTCCGGGCTGGAGTGCCCGGAAAAGCCAAGGCTTTCTTCTGCCTCATTAACAATTAATTCAGTGTGGCTGCCCCAGAGCCTGGCTGGGGAGGGAGAGAGCAGGAAGGTGATCTGGGATGGAATTATCATAAAGCCCCAAATCCATGCTGTGCTGGGGAGCTTCAACTTGTCCAAAGTTCTGCTTTTTCTTTGGGAAATCTACAATTCTGCATTGAAACCAGGAGGAAAATAATGTTTTTCTTGGAAAACTGACCGTCTTCTTCCTTTGTGTTGTCATGCCAGGGGTTTGTGTTCAGCCAGCAATGAAGGTGTTACCTCTGCTTCCTGTTTCAGTTCATCCATTCTGTAATTTCTAGATAGGATTTTTTTAAAGGATGTCCTTTTGTTGTCCTTCCCCTCTTACAGCTGTAGCAAGATGCATTTTCCAGAGTCAGAAATCAAGTGTGATCCACATACTTGGGATGGGATTTTATTAACTCTCATACCCTTGTGGATATTTAACAATGATTTTTAATTCCTGCTAAGAGCCTAAATATTAACAAAATGCATCGATTTCCTCAGCATTTACCTGTGATGGATAAATCAGCAGGGCTGGGCTGTGTAGCTGGGTGTAATTTCCATGGGAGATTTCCCTCTGCTCAGCTCTCACCGTGTTCTCTTGGAATGTCATTGCAGGCAAACTGAAGGATCTGGGCAATTTGGTCCTGCGCCCCTTTGGCCTGTCAACAGAGAACTTCCAAATCAAACAGGATTCCTCAACTGGCTCCTACTCCATCAATTTTGTTCAAAACCCCAACAACAACAGATAACGTGGATTCCGTGTGGCGCTGCACATTCCATGGCAGGACCCAGCAAACCAAGACCCTCCACCCCCAGGGGAAGAGGAGACTCAGCAAATTCATTTCCCAGCTTGTGAAATTATTTGCAATGTGGATGTAAAGCAACTCATTCGACTTCTCATAGTGATAACTGTGTCCAGTGTGTGATTTATTCTTTTTTTTAATTTTTTTTTCCCCTTCCCTTGCGGTGTTTGGCCTCTCCAAGAGGCAGTTCCTTGGTTTGGCCCACTCAGTGCTGGCAGCACAATGGTAGCAGCAGTTCAGGGGAATCCAAAGGCTGGTGGTGTCCTGGGAGTGGGGAAATCCAGCAGCAGCACTGCCCCACCCTCAGCTGGGTGGGACTGGCACCCCTGGACACAGCTCTGCCCTGGAATCACGGATCTTGTAATAAAGGCTTGGTACTTCTGCTCTGGGTTGTGAGGTTCTTGCCTGGGCTGAGCCCTCCCCAAGGCGGGTTTGTTGTGGAAGGTCCCACAAATAACACCTTGCAGGACATTCATTGGGATTTTTTGGCCCTGCTTGCAGCAGTGTTGTAATTTAACTCCATGCCACCCTTCCAGCAGTTTGTTTACTTGTATGAATTTTTCTGAAGGCAACAATGACATTTTGTGCCTCCCTCTCTATCTACACACCCTGTAAAGGTACCTTCAAATGAAATATGCTTGTCTGAGATCCATTCGTGTTGCAGGGATCCACAGGAGTTGAGTGCAGAAGGTCTGCACAGTAACTCGACCTTGAGGACTTGGAAGTGTTTCTAGAATGAGGTGATCTCTGAGGTCCGTTCCAGCCCAAACCATGCTGTGATACAAATATATGTATATATATATATATATTTATATGTTCTGTTGTGGTGGTTCATTCAGGTTTTGGAGAAGGTGCCTTTTGTAATTCCTGCTTTCCTGGGTTTTATCAGTGCTGAAGTGTTTACATTGGAGGCAGATTCTGCAGTTGTCTCCATGCAGATTTCAGTACATGATTTAATTAAGTAATTAGCAATGGCTGCCTTGGCTATTGGGTGTCATCTCCAATTCATTTCAGGAAGTCTCTGTGTGTCTGAAATTCAGCAGCTCCAGCCTTTCACTGAAAGGAAAAGCCTTTCCAGGCACGGCAGGTTTGGTGCTTTAATGTCATTTTTGTCTCTGCAGCTGTGCAGTGTTTTTTTGATTGTTAAACTCTGTCCTGCTGCATTTTTAGTTTAGTTTTAGTTTAGAGCTGGGCTGGGGGGGCTGATGAGCTGTGAAACCTCTGCTGCCTGAGCTGAGCTCTGCAGGGAAGGCTCAGTGGCTTGGGTTTAGTAGAAATGTTAATAATCTTCCCTAAAACCTGGAGCACTGCAGAGCAGAGGTTTCCAGGCTGCTGCAGGGAGCGCTGGGCAGAGCTGGGCTGGGCTCAGGGGGTGCCTGGGCCTTGTCATGCCCCAGCACCGGCCCTGCATCACCAGCTGGGGCCTGGTTCCACTCACCTGCAACATCTCGGCACACCCTGGCATGTACAAAAATGGAGCCACTTCAGAACTACTCTGGATGCTTCAAATTTTAAATTTTTGAAAATTCTTTAAAAAATCTCCTTGCTCTGACCAGTGGGTTTCTGTCCCTACCCACACTGTGTGCAGTGTCACTCACCCATGGGTGGCTCTTGTGCCCAGTTACACCAGTGGCCTTTTCCAACCTGCTGCTTCAGGGGTTCAGGGACATGAGTTCTGTTCCTTCCACTCTGTTCCTGCTTCACCTCTTTGAAGGCCTGGGGAGCTGCAAATATTCCTTCTCAGCTGGAGGCTGGGGAACTTCTGGGAAATAAAAGCACAACAAAGCTTTTGAATTTCGTACCTGCTGTGCAAACACATCATCAAATCACTGTGCAACTCCCCTGCAGGATGCCTGATGTGCACCTGTAGTTTTCCAATGAAGGGAAGGGCACGGGAAGCAGGACTGCAGCTAATTAGTGTTTGTAATTTAATTGGATCGAGTGAAAGTCCCTGAGAACTGGGCACACTGGTACTGAGGACTCAAACCTCCAGGTCATCCCTCCCTCCTCAGTGCCCCTCTCCAGCTGGACCAGAAACCTCTGGCAGGTGTTATCTGCCACAACAGCAAGTTCTCCTCTAGGCAAAATGCCAGTTAATTGCCTGAAAGCCCTTTTGCATTGTCCAAATCCTAAAACAAGTGCATGTATTTTGCTTTTGATTTTTAAGTGGTTTTTTATGCCTAAACTAGTCCTCAGAGCTGCCACCAGTACAGGTGGTGCTTCCTCCTGGTGCCACTGGCCACAACTCAGGGAGTGCCAGGGAGTTTTGAGTCACTCATGTTGGATTTACAACCTCTAATAGCAAAAAACTTCTATGAAACATAATCTTTTAAATATAAGTGCTCTTAAACCAAAGTTCCTTGCTCAGCTGTTCCAACAGTTACTCACCTTCCTGGTAACCAGCGTGTGCCTCTTTTCCAGCTGGAATTGTCCATCCTCAGCTCCCGCCTTTGTTCCTCCTTCCTTTGCCTGCCAAACACAAGACCTTTCAGTACCTGGCCTTTCCCCTGAGGTGTTTGCACAGAAATAAAGGGAATGTTGGTCTTGTCCATGAGCTGGGTTAAGTCTCTCCCTCCAGAGAACTTTCTCCAGGATTTCCGTAACACTTGTGGCTCAGACCTTCCATTTTTTGACACCAGAACTGAGACTGGGATTTGCCTCTGTTTTATGCAAAGGTTCTCGCTCACTTCTCTGTTTGTTCCCTCAGAGACTTTAATCCTTTCTGTTGCAGATGGGCTGAGATTTAGATCTCAGAGAATCACAGATGCCCATGATGGTTTGGGCTGGAAGGGACATTAAAGCTCATCCAGTTCCACTCCCTGCCATGGGCAGGGGCACCTTCCAGAGACCAGGAACACCTTCCAGAGACCACTTTGCTCCAAGCCCCATCAACCTGGCCTGGAACAGCTCATTCCAGGTCCTGCCTGTGAGTCCCAGGGCCTGGCCCTCAGAGGAGCTGAACACTTGCAGTTCCCTCCATTCCACCAAAGATTTGGAGCATTTAACATCTCTTAAAAGATAAAAAAAGCAGCTCCCCAGTTCACATCTCCAGCTCTGTCTCCCACAACCCCAGCCCCAAGAGGCCGCGCTCCAGGGAAGGGTCCGTGGGACTGACACAGGCCCAGCACGGCCGATCCCTCCTGCCCAGCAGGATCCAAAATCCCCCCCAGCTCCCCCCTTGGGATATTCAGGATTTGACAAAGCACCGAGCTTTGAAGCCCAATCCTTCCCTCCTTGATTAGCACAAAACTTCCTGGGATCTACCTGCCCCTGATTAGCACAGCCCCAGCCAGGGAGAGAGAAGCTGCTGGTCACCAGTTCCTAGGCTTTAATTAGCTGTGTTATTCCCAAGGGATTACTGCTGCAGCCAAGAACCAATTATATCCCAGTGCCTCCTCTCCAACATGGGCAAAGATGCGCTGGGGCACATTTAATGTGCAGCATTCATAGGTTGTTCACTCCCAAGCTTTCCCTGTTTGGATGAATCCCAATATTTTCTTGCTCAGCAACTTCATTTTTCCCACCCCGGGCAGGGCTGTGACCGCTGGGGAGTCGCTGCTGGGGGGGCTCTGGGCAGCCCTTGGCACAGGAATTGTGGCACTAAGCCAGAGGCATCCCTGCCTACCCTGACAAAGATTAAAGGCCCTAAATCAATTGAAAATTAAAATAAACCCCTTTTTTCCTGATTCTGCACATTCAGTGGGAATCTCCCAATTGGAAACCATCTGCAGCTGCAGCCCGGAGTCCCCAGAACTGCACATTTCTCACCCGTTGTTCCTCAAGGAGAGAGTTTACAAATCCTGCATTCCCTAAGTGGATGCAGCAGGATTAGGTTTGCCTTTCCTGGCCTGGCTGGGCCCAGGGCTCTGCTCCTGGCTCCCAGGACTGCCTGCCTGGTGTCCATCAGCTCCAGCAGCAGCTGCTGACCAGGGACTGACCCCCGGCAGCCAAGGAGCTGGGAAGGATCCGGGAGGGAGCTGTGCCTGTTCTTCCGGGATAAGCACACACTGGCCAGTGGGTTTTTGTTCCTGTCTCTGGCGAGTGAACTGCAGCAACCCCTCCCTGCAGACACACCAGGGAACAGGGATGGCAGGAACAGGGATGTCAGGAAGAAGGGGAAATGCTGTTATCTCGTCTGGGCGGTGGCTGCTGGAAGAGCTTCCTAAGTGTATTCCTGAGTGGTGCTGGCGAGTGCCCAGCAGGTCCCTGGAGACGCAGCGGGGCCAGGGCTTTTCTAATTGCATTTGTCCTATTTCCATGAGCTCCTTTGGCTGTGACCCTCCATCGTGGGGCACTTTGTCTGAGGGAGGAAGAACTGCAATATTTGGGAACTTAGGGAGAGGAGGAGGCTGGGAGCTCACAGATTTCCTGCCCGTGGCTCCAGCCCTGAGCTGCCCTTGAAGCGACAGCTCTTGCTGTGCCCCAGCAAACGTTTGTGTCCCTGCTCCCAGCTGGAATGCAGCTGAGGCCTTGGAAGCTGGAGCCAGCCACAGGTTTTCCAAGCCAAGATGCAGCTGATGGCTCCTGATCCTGCAGTGTTAATGCAGAGGGGTGTGAAGTCCAACCCCCCAATCCTGCTCTCACAGCTCATGCCCAGTGCTGCCTTTTTAAAGGCAACCACAGCCAAGCGAGTGAATCACAGAAGCATCATCCCCATCCATCTGAGCAATGTCAGTATTCCTGAGGTCTTATCCTTAGCACTGTCCAGTATCCATCCCTGAACACTCTGGAGCCCCCAGCCCCTTCCCCTGACAGCTCAGAGCCTTCCATGTTTGGATGAGCCCTCGAGCAGGAACAGCCTCACTTAATATTTAATGACCAAGACAACCACAGCCAGAAATTCCAGTCCCCGAGCTCTTAAGATGCAGAGCTCAGCTGAAAATCTGGATTTCAAAATTAGAACTACCCCTCCTGGGCTTGGAATATTTACCCCAAATACAGAACACACCAAAAACCTCTGCAGGGCTGTGCTGTCTGCCGAGCGTGGAGCACCCACGGCTCGTGCTGCAAACCCAGCAAGGGGGGCAAAACAAAGAGCACAGAGACACTCGAGGAAAAAGCAGGAGCAGAACCGTAAAAGCCAGATACAGAATGTGAATAAACCCCACAAACAACAGGAGCCTTTTCCTGGCTCCCTGCTCTGCCTGCAGAACACGACTGGGAGAACAAATCCCGAAACAACTGGAGCAAGGACAAGAGAGGAGGACACAAAACCACGGCAGTGAGGGGGAGTTGGTGCCAAGGGCTTGGTTCTGCCCCGGGGGGCTCGGCACTGGCACGGCTTCCCTTGGAGCAGAGGGATGAGCTCTGAGTATCCAACGACACCTCACCTGCCATGGAATCCTCCCAGCCTGGGGCATTCCCGGCTTTCCATAAAGTCCTCAAGCACAGAAGGGCCTCTCCATGCAAACCTGGCAGCCTGACACGTTCTGTAATGCAGGAGATGAGCCCAGGGAGCGCCGAGGGAATCGGGAGCCCCTTAGGCCCAGCCGCGCCTCAGGCAGGGCCCGGCAGCCTCACCCGAAATGCTCCAAAATCCCCAGTGTATGACAGTGTGAATTCACCACGTCGCTGTCACCGAGCCACCATTCCCTTCAGGAACGTCCCTGTTGGTCTCACCCTGCAAGATCTAAACTCTGATCCCTCACACTTTGGATGGGAATCTCTCCAAACCCTCCGTGCCAGAGCTGCACTTTTGCCCTCATTAAGCGTCGCCCTTTTGATGCTCGGGGGCAGCAGCAAACGCCATTAGAGAGGCCTTGTGTGGGCCTGGCCTCACTCGGGTCACCTTTATCCCTTTGCCAAGCACTGGAGTGAAGATTAATCCACGGAGTAATTGCAGAGCTCTGAAATCTGCCCGGCCAACCTCTTTCGTGGCTCCGTCCCCACAGCGCTGCTGCCAACTCCGTGTCACAAAGGAAAAGCCATTAGCGAGCAATTACATTTCAGCAGGATTTCCCAGCCTAATGAGGATCGCCAATTCAAGAGGAACTGCTGCAAGGCTGAAGGAATAATGACAGAAAGGGGATGGGAGTTTCTGTAACCCCGACAGAATGAGAAACAACCATGAAGGAAAAGAAAACCATCTGCTGGAGCTGTGCTCGGGCCACAGCCAGATGCGGGTGTTTGTCACAGCGCTCCCAAAGCATCCCAGGCTGAGCCAACAGCAGCACTTCACAGTTAATTCAGTTTTGGGGAAAAACTCCTCATTATCGACAACAGGTCACTGCAACCCCTTCCCAGCAGGGTCAGTACCTCTGGGTGACCCACCAGCTCCTGCCATAAAAACATTCCTGTGCCATAAAACCACCAATGCTTCCTGGAAATCAGAACTTCCTAGAAATCAAGTTACTCAAGCAGCTTATTTTTTGTTCAGCCCAGGAGCTCAACTCAGCTTAGGAAATCTTTCTTTAGAGTAACAAAAATGCAAGTGGAAAAAAATCTGTATAAATGCGGCCTTCTGTTTGATGGTAAAGTGCAGTTCCAGAGTCTGCCATTCCACAGAATCATGGAATCACAGCAATGGAATCACTAAGTTTGAAAAAGTCCTTTAAGATCACAAGTCCAGCCATCAACCCCGTACCACCAGGTATTTTGGAGAAAGACTTGAAGGCATGGCCCTGCTTTGAGCACAGTGGAATGGAGCTCTGGAACAGGAGTTACCTCTCCAGCACCACCTGATCCCTGCTCCAGGGCAAGGAAACACAGCTCAGGACGAGGCAATTCCTCCCTGGATGGAGAAATTTCCTCTTACACTTACCTGTGAGGGCAAGGCTTGTCTGAAACTGTGAGAACTCCATAAAAACCAGCCCAAGGACCGCATGTGCCAGGGCAGGAGCCCCTTCCCATGGCATCCTCTCCTCCTCCTGGGACTGTGGCAGAGCCACCAGAGCTTCCTTGGATCTGTCTCTACCACACCATCTTTTCTTGCTAATTACAATTTTTCCTACTGCTTGTGGGAAGCATCCAGCTGGCTGAGCATGGCTTGGGATCTTTCAGCCACTGTGAAAGGTGAGGTTAGGTAGAGACTTGTCCACGTGATAGAATTCCGGCAGTGGACCAGCAACCTCAGTTTAACCTTTGTTTAATCCAGAAAAAACACTTTTGACATAAATCAAAGGCTTCGGGGTCAAGGACTAATAAAGCAAGAAAGTTAAAGACATCAAAACATCATTTCCCTTTAAAAGAGCACTGAAAAAAAAATCAAGGCTTTATTTGAATAAATGTTACACAACATTCTTTATCATTTTTACTTCTCAGCAAACCTTAAAGGGTGAATTAGATTTTCCTCATTCAAGTCTACAAAATGAAAGAGGCATAGTGACCATTCAATATACAGACAAGAAGGTAGCACGGAGCAAAGCTTAAATATTAAGCAACTAAAGCAAAAAAGTGAAAAGCAATACATTACTGTCACTCTCATTAGAATATCCCTGACAATTTCATTTCCAAATGAAAATGTGGTTTCCAACGCAATGCTGGGAAAAGCAAGGCAGACATGAGCTCCCTTGGATGCTATTTGCTCTATACCCATATTCTCCAGTGCACACCTGCATCCCTCGGGTTAATCCCTCCTGGTTCAGCTGCTGTGCTCAGGGAGGGGAGAGGAGGGGAGGGAAGGAGAGCCCTGGGAGATCCGGGGGCACAGCCAGGCACTACCGGCTTCCAAAACAGCAGCAGGCACTCCTCAATCCCATGTGCAACAACCCTGCCACCACAGTCCCGGGCCTTTTTCCTGAGCAGAAACTGGTTTGTGCCATGTGGTTTGGTGGCTTTTCTGTTTGGTTTTTTGGGGGGTGGGGGAAAATGTACCTGACTAGGCCAAGCCCCCATCCACTGTCAATCCAAGCAGAGGTGAAAGGCTGGCACTGACCCGGCACCAAGTCACCCCTTTCCTCATTCACATGTCTCAGTCTTTCAGTTCTAGTCACATCTCAGGCCTTGAGCAGGACCAGACTGCTGGGCCTCTTCCACTGGTGAAAAGCAAAAGCACTGTAGAACAAATATTCATCCAAATTTTAAAAAAAGGTTGTAATTGATGATGAAACCGTTATGGCAAACGGTACAATTTGAATGCACTGCACAGCATTGTACAGCCTGTTTTTAAAAAGTAGGTAGTGAATATTCAATTTCTGCATTTATAAATAAAGAATTTAGCTCTGAAAAGCAGACACTGAACCAGCACAAAGCATGAGCTGCCACACACTCGGTGTGTGAATCCCTGATGGGCCTGGCTGGGGTTTGGGGGCCTGTCCCAGCCTCTCAATTCCCCCTCTCCGATTGTTTAACAAGTATAAACCTGTTGCCAATGATAGAGTTGTCCTAACTTCAAATTCCATGTGGTTCATTCAGGCTCCAGACACGAAGAAACTGTCTTTGTGCTGACCCAGAGGCCCCTTGGAAAAGTCCCTCTGGTTTTAAACGATCCAGACAAAGACATTCTATTTTTTCCAATTGAATCAGGATATCAGTAAGGAGGAAAAGAGTTTCCTACAGGTCTTTTCATCTCTATAGAAACAGAAATTTGACTTTTAGTAGATTATGTGCACATTTTCATCTCTTCAAAACAAATATTTATTTTCTCGGGTTACACAATAAATCCCCTGCTAAGAACTTTAAAGAAATGGTTCTGCCGAGACAGTGTGCACACAATGGAAATAATTAGTGACAAATAAATTAATATTTAATAACTCAAGATTTCAGCAGCGTGTCCAGCATTCCCAAGCTCCACTGAAGTCAGTCTAACCCAAGACCTTTGTGGGAGGGGAATAAAATGGATAAAACCCAGTGGGTTTCTTTTTTTTGATTTACAGCTTTTCAAAGAAGTCAACGCAACTCAGATCAACAAGCATCAGAAACTCTAATAAAACCTTTGCTCTCTACTAGTTACCGATCTGAAAAATATTTATGTCAAAAGGAAAAAATAACCCATGATTTGAAATAGAAATGCCATCCCATTGAATCACTCTCCACTCATGATTCCCATCCTGTTATAGCATTATAAGCAAAATGCTGCTCTCTGCCTCGTAGCCCCTCTCAAGGTTATTCCACAACCCTCAATTCCCTAAGTGTTATAACAGCATAAATAAAATGCAACCATATTCACACAGAAGGAGCTTTCCCATAAAACAGACATCCATGGAGTTTGTGGTCACTGTCCTTTCCATCACCTCTATGGGAAATGTTGGTCTCAAATAGCAGGACTGTTCATATTTCACAATACGACTGGGTTCGGACATGCTTTGATCACAGATCACAGCTCTGCTAACACCTGCACTAAATACTAACTAAGCCTCAGAGAATGGAAAATTGCAATGCTAAAGTCAAGAATTAAAAGAAAAGTTCAAAAGTTACAGTCAACTTCCCAGGCAAATTGGCTCCGTCACTGGCACCTCTCAAAACATACAAACGTGACTGTCACATTACAAAAACCCCAGTTATCTGCAGTGAGTCTTCATCCTAATAATTCAAGTGGTTCCTTGCATGTAAGTGTCATAGAGTCTTTCAGAATTTCATGCGTCATTTATTGCAAAAAAGTTTTATAAAATATTTCCTAACATCTTTTTAAATTTTAAGGAAAATGTACATTAGGTATAGGTGCCCTAATGGTGCGAGGGGGAGCTTTAACATCTTTTACCCCCTTTCCCCTTCAAAAAAATGTTTACTACTTGGTGAAGATTTCAGAGGAAAAATAGGACAAGTCAGTCTCAGATTTCTCTCAGTCCTGATGAGCTGGTGCTCTTCGTGGCAGTGTAGTGAGGTTCCATAAAAACAGCGGGTCATTAGTGTCTCTGAGCTGAAAAGGGGAGAGAAAGGGAACATGGTTAAATGTCTTCCAGTACATATTGCAAAAGTAGGTAAAGCAAAAGCTGAGGCGGCCAGAAAAGTTACCGGCTCACCTGCTTTGTGCATCGTGTGCAGAAGACAAAAAATAGATTGACATTATCACAAGACAGACACAAGTGAGCAAACTCCTCCGGGGGCTGGGCTTTGAGGAGGAGCCACCGAACCAATCTGTTACATCTCACCCCATTTCAGCATCCAGAGAGAATTCCAATTGTAAAGACATTTAAAGACAGCTCAGGAAGCAGGGAGATTAATTCACAAAATCTATACATTGATGGCAGTTCACAACACGAAGCTAAATCTGACCCTGCAGTGCCCTTCCACACACGAGAGCCGAGTGCCTGAGGGAGCACTGAACTATAAACCCACTAATGGTGTTTCTTTCCCATGGCAGCTTGTGTTTTCCCATTTACTCCAGAGAATGGGAATAAATTATGAAAAAGCAGACAAGAACAGGCCAAGTACTGAGCCCTGCACCAACCATCACCACTCAGCTACCAGTTCTTACTGGGAGGGAAGAGAAAGGCTGCCCAGAGCAGCTGTGGCTGCCCCATCCCTGGCAGTGTCCAGGGCCAGGTTGGACGGGCTTGGAGCACCCTGGGACAGTGGAAGGTGTTCCTGCCCATGGCAGGGGTGGCACTGGATGAGCTTTAAGGTCCCTCCTAACCCAAACCAGTCTGAGATTCTGGGATTCTATGGAGATTGTGCTCCCCAGATACAGTGACTGAAAATCTGACTGCCTGTGTCAGCTCAGAATTCTGTGTCACTGAATTCCCTGACCTTTCTGAGTGCAGCCCATTGCCTGTTTATCAGTCACTCCATGGGGTCACTCACTTCATGTGGGATCCGTGGGTCACTCACTCCCTGTGGGATCCGTGGTTTGTGGGGCAGTGACAGCTCAGCCTGGCTGAGGGCACAGCTCTCCCAGGATCTCCAGCGAGCTCACAGCAGGCTGAACTCTGCTTCGAAGCAGCTTCATTCAACTGCTGGAGGCAGAACTGCACAGAATCCCAGGATCACACAGATCCCAGATTGGGAAAGCCCTCCAAGCCCACCGAGTCCAAGCTGTGCCCGATCCCCACCTTGTCCCCAGCCCAGAGCACTGAGTGCCACGTCCTGGCCTTCCTCGGACACCTCCAGGGATGGGCACTCCAAACCTCCCTGGGCAGCCCCTGCCAAGGCCTGAGCACCCTTTCCATGGGGAAATTCCTGCTGGTGTCCAACCTGAGCCTCCCCTGGCCCAGCCTGAGGCCGTTCCCTCTCCTCCTGTCCCTGTTCCCTGCGAGCAGAGCCCGACCCCCCCGGCTGCCCCCTCCTGTCAGGGAGTTGTGCACAGCCACAAGGGCCCCCCTGAGCCTCCTTTTCTCCAGGCTGAGCCCCTTTCCCAGCTCCCTCAGCCCCTCCTGGGGCTCCAGAGCCTTCCCTGTGGACCCATCCTAAGAATTACCCCAGAACAAGATAAAAATGTGTGTCAGGACAGGCACTGACACGACTCAGGCCTTTCCCTGCCTGTCCCACTGAACTCAGCTCACACGGCCTCTTCCTGCCAGCCAGCACTGCCACGGGGATTCTGATTTTTCCATGTGAATGTTTTCCCAATCCCTGTATTCACTGCTGTCCACAGAGAAGCACTGCCTTTGAAAGTGCTGGCTTTTATCTCCAAAGGAAAAGCAGAAGGACACCAGGCAGCCATGGAGGGGGAGAAAAGGCACCCCAGAAGGACAAGAGAAGCAAAAATAGCTGCACATCCCATCAGGGATTAAACCTCAAGGCCACGAGCCCGAATTTAAATAGTTACAGTAACATTTATGCACCTTCCTGGGGGATAACGCTGTATCTGTGCAAAACTACAGAACAGAAGGCACAAAACTCCTATTTTCCTGCTACAGATTCCATTTGTAGCCAGCGGAGAAGAGGGAAACTAGGCTGCTCTTCCAGATGATGAACTACTAAAAGCAAGAACTGTTTCCAACTTTACAGCCCCAGACAACCTCCAGCAGCAGGGCCTCAGCCACCAGGAAAACAAAGAGCAGCAACACATTCTCCCCTTTATGTGCCTAATTCCCTGAAATATATGACACAGCATCAAGAATTCCTAAAATGTGGCCAAACCCAGTTCTTTTCATAAAAATGTATCAGAAGAGATTATTCCTAAATCCCTCAACACTTGAAATATCTCAAGGAAAGACTTTTTTTTTCATTAACTAAACAACTAAACTAACTAAAATTCTTTGAAAAATCCAGTTTTCGTGGCTTTAGTTCCTTTTCACCAGAGCTACTAATTACCCACACCGGCACCACGTGCTTTAAAATCCTGAAGCACTGCAGAGGTGCAATTAAACCCCAGTGTTTCCTAAAGCCAAAAAAAATCCTACACGTTACTAAATAAAAAATGATGCTAAATCAGCATTTAAGCAAATATTTGCTTGGAATTGTATCTGCTTATTTTACTGACAAAGCGAGTCCCATCTCCCCCTTTGTGCACCTGTTAAAGGAAGCAAGGACAGTTCTACCACCTGAATTTGCTGTGATTTTGTTGCAGAACCTCAGTGCTGGAACGAGCACTTGCCTCCCCAAAGCACAGATTCGCAGCACATGCCTGGCACGCAGGAGAACATCCTTTGTTCATACTGCATATTTGACATCCAAAACATCTGTAAGCAAACATGAAAACTGACCTAGATCTGTTTTTTTCTAAAGAACAACCTGATTTGAAGTTGCTGTTACATGAATTGCATCAGCCAAGCAGGAGGCTGCACAGAGGCCCCTGGCAGGAGGGGCAGTGCAGGTTCCCTCAGATCAAACTTGCGCTGCTCCAAGTGTGATTCCTGCAGGATGTGACCGGGACACAGAGGGCAGAATCCTCTGTTACAGACATATTTCTACAAAGATTCTGTTCTTCCAAAATCAGCCTTGCTAATGACAAAGTGACAGGACAGATCCATCATCTGTTCTCTCCCATTCCCGGCTGCACTGAGCCCATTCCTGGCAGAGCTCAGCCTGATCCATTGTTTTTCAAACTCCGCCGTTACACAAACAGCACCTAGGGTTTCACTAGCACAAATGCAATCAATATTCCAGTGCTTGATTTCAACTCCCTGTCTCATTTTCAGTATTATTTCCTGTCCTAGCTGCAACTCAACAGAACCGTGCTTCCCCTGTGTCTCTGCCCCCATCCCACAGGGACTGACACACCTGGAATATCCTCAGTTCCCACAGCCCTCTCCTCCTCCTCCGCACTCAGGAATGGAATCACTGGTACAGAAACTGAATTACAGCTGTTCAAAATGTGTCTGGTCCTGATTTGGGAAGTAACTTGTCAAATGCAGCCCAAATAAACCCCCCAGATCCATTTCTTCACACACTGAACCAGCAAAGCCAGGATTCAAACTTGCTCCAGGGGATCTTGATTTGCTCCCTGAGCCAACTCCTACCCGAAGGCTGCTGTTAAGTTCTCCCCTCAGGCCATGGGCAGGCAGGAAGAGGAGATCAAAGATGCCACATCCCACGGCACAAGCACAGGGAGTCACCTTTTCCAGGTTATTCCACACGTTTTTTCCTTTTGCTCCCATGTGTCTCCCTCTTGGATGTGCAAGGTGCTCAGGTTTTCTAAAGTCCGAAAGCCCTGGTCTCCCACCAACATCCCCTTTCCAGCTCCTGCTGTTCCCACCTCCTGCCAGGAACACCAACTGCTTTTTCCTGGGGAAAACATGGAGCTGTGGATCCGAGTTCCCCTCAGTGGTTGGTGCCTGGCACTAAGGTGCTGCTCCAGGGAGTTCTCCCAAACTGCCCCATCTGGAGCAACAGCAAAGTCATGCAGGGAAAAAGCAGGATGGCAAACCAGTCACCAGCTCCCTGGCACCACAGCCCTGCCTGGGAACTGCTGCTCTGCCTTGTGCTTACACAAGGGCACTTGTGTCACTGCGAAATTTAAGGAAAAAAATCATAATTTAAATGACAGTCTGGATTGTATCCACATCCCAGGTAAAACAGAAGATTGAAATGTATGAGTAAATTATAGGGAATCATAACCTGCTTTTAGGATCCAACAATTAAATCCCAATAATCAGAGATATTTCTGACTTGGGGAGGAATTGCTGCTGTTTGGTAAAACCCATCCAAATGACCACAAACACTTCTTACCACTGAGGTCAGAAATAGATGGGGTCAGACTAGACCAGGTGCCTGAAAACGCCAGGAAGGCGAGCAGGAAAGAGAAGGGAAAAGCCACCTTATAAGGGAATCTTATTTACCTCAACAGCCACACTGAACACACTGCCAGGTGGACCCCTGGGAGGGAACTATTTAAACTAAAATCCAAAGGTGTCACAGAGAGCAGCATCTGGGGGAGGTTAAATCTTGACTGGGAACTGCCATCGTCACTGTAAGGACAGGGACCACAACACAGGTTCTTTCCATTAGGAATTAAGGATAATTTGAAGCTGGATACTCCCATTCCCACCTCCCAAGCCTGATCTAATGGATCTTCAGTCAGCTGGCAGCTACAGAAGTTTTCCGTGTTAAATGTGGGTGATCCCTGGTCACTCCATGGTCAGAAGCTTTGTTAGTTATGGAAGAATTCCCTTTTTAAACAGTCCTAGTCATTGCACCCAATGGATTGTGCCACCACACACTGCCATCCATCCCTTTAGGCTCGAGCTCAGTGCACTTCCCTCCCAGCTCAGTCTTTAGCTAGGGACCAGTGAGGGACCCCCTGCACTGCCTGAATTTGCTGTTCCTGCAGGCATTTATCGGAACACAATTACAAAGCAAAAGATGGACTGAAACAGCCCTTCCCTGATAATCAGTCTGCTCCTTTCCACTGCTCCTCAGCCAGGAAAGCAGCTCTGTTCTCTCACAGGATCTCACAGAACAGGCAGAAGGAAAGATGATGGTGCTGAGAATGAGCTACTAACATTTATTTTCCATAATTCACGTTCCTATTCTACGCTGACATTTTTAGCAGACATGAAAGAAAATCACTATCAGGACTCGGGAGAGGTAAATAGAACCAGGCCTAGCGCTAGCAATGCAAAAAAGCAACTCTTACCCTTCCTCACTTGTGCTACTCTTCATCCTAATCACAGTTAGAAACTATGTTAAAGAAACCCAAAGGTATTTTACAACATGCTGAAAAAACGAGTCTTTTCAGCCTTGCTCAGACCTAAATCCCCCCCACAAACCCCACCCCGGGGTAGTTCTGCAGGTTCCAAACGAAACACAGCAGTGCCTGAAACAGAAAACAAATCATCAGAGATGATTATCTCTGAAGTGTTGACACAAAGTTACAACTCTAATTAGAGCTGTAACAAATACTTGTTCAATGTCCTGCAGGACTCCACTTCGGAGACACAAAAGCATTTCCCACTGCTTCCAGCTTCGCTCCTGAAGCCTCACACCTTCAAACACCTCCGGGAAAAAAAATGTACGTTTTGGAATAACTGCTCTCTCTCCCAGGCCATTTTAACTGAAGCTGATGATCTTCAGAGGAACAGAACACCTGCACTAGAAACTCATCATGCCCTGTCCCATTCTCCTCTAAACTGACAGGCCACAAATATCCAACAACCACACCAAGGAATTTCATCACGTCAGAAAGGCATCATCTGCAATTTATCCCATGAAACTGATGGAAAAGTAACAGTCACTCTCTACTGCTGTTTGCCTTCTGAAGGCAGTCACAGAAAGATTTAGGTTGGAACAGACCTCCAAGATCACCAAGTCCAACCTGTGCCTGATGCCCACCTTGTCCCCAGTCCAGAGCACTGAGTGCCACCTCCAGGGATTCCTTGGGCACTCCAAACCTCCCCGGGCAGTTCCAAGGCCTGACCTCTCTTTCCATGGGAAAAATTCCTCCTGACTCCAACCTGACCCTCCCCTGGCACAGCCTGAGGCCGTCTGCACCCGATCCCAGAGGCTCCAGCTCCATCCCTGCACAGGGACACTCCTGGTGGGAGCGATGGATAAACCAAGGATAAGCCATGGAAAGCACCACTGCCTCGGGGCTGTGTCCCAGCTGCAGGACCAGGCACTGCTGGGCACCACAGGCACATCGAAGGGGGGTTTGCAGCTCAGCTAAAGCAGCCCCAAGTCTTGTCCCAGCCTCCAAGGCTCTTCTCCCCTTGCGCCTGCCTGAACCAGGCTCTCCATGAGCCCAGCCCAGCCCCTGGAAACTCTGCTGCACCCACAGGAGCAGCTCCTTTAGAATTAAAGGAAAATCAAGGATGAGTATGAAGAGGAGATTTCCAATTTACTGCAACATGGTGTCATAAAAAACTAATTTAACAAAACACATTGTTTGGAGCCCTGTTCAGTCTGCAGAGATTCACAGCACATTCACTATGAAACTGAGGAAAGACTTAAAACCCATCAGCTACAAACCAAAACTGACTTTAAACGCCTTCCATAAACAGCTCTTTTGAACATAAAACCACCTAAAGAAAGCCCTCCCATACCTGCTGATCCCCCAGTGAACACCTGAGCAAACTCTGCCTATGAAAGCTGCAGTGCTATTCTAATTTTATATAAATTAAGAGAACAAAGCTTCCAGGTATTCAAAAGAAAAAATAACAGTGTAAATATTGATTTTGCCACTACTTGGCTTATAACAACTAACTTAAAACCAGTTCACTTGAGCTTCTAGACCTCAAAGAAGTGGTGTAGACATCTGACCCACCTCACATGGGTTCCTGACTCCAAAAAGCAGTTTGCTTTAATAACAAAATACAGCTTATTTACCTAAAGAAACTGTTTCTGTTTGCAGGAGAGAATACAGAGAAGTGAAATAGATTTTTTTTTCCAATTTTTTCTTTTTCTTAAATGAAATTTATTGTGTGTTTATCACATTCAAAAAGCATTGACCAGTGGGGCTTTTTGGGAACTGTTAGAATGCCAAGGTGAAGCTGGTATATTTGGAAGCTTAACTAGCAATTAATGACTGTCAGCTTGAGGAAAATTTGAACAGCCATGTGTTTGACACTTTAGACTCCCAATAGTTCTGTGGGCACGACAGAACAATTTTAAAAGGTAAAAAGAAACTGAATGCTTTGGCAAGACCAGACAGTATCATGAACATACGAAATTAAATCTTAAAATAAAATTTTTTTCAGAGTTTGATGATTAAATCCTTGCCCCCATTTTCATGTCTGTTTAATTTCAGTCTGAGCTTAAATTTTTACATCTGTCACAATTGCCTACGTGGGCAATTCTGGAAAAACCAGGATGAAAACTGCTTTGGGATGAGCACCAGGAGACTCTTCACAAGGCATTGCAAGGCTGAAGCAGGAATGGTTGGAGGACACAGGAATTCACATGGTCAGGTAAGGACCAAAACTCACAGAAAAAAAAGTCAAGTGCATTGCATGAAAATGCCCCAATACTGAGCAAAAAACATGCAAGAAAAGCGGGAGCGGCAGTGGAGAGTGGCTCTGACTGGCTCTGAGATGGAAACTGAAAACATTCCCCACTGTACAAGTGACATTATCCACAGTCTCTACTCAGATATACGGCCCAAAAGCTAATTAAGGGAGAAATTTAATCAGCTTTCCAGAAAGCCCTGTACAGAGCTGGTTCTGAAACAAAAGGGACAGGTAATTAATAATCTCCAAATTAAGACTGAAGTATACCAATAGTATTTACATCAAGCACTTAATCTTTAAGAATGCATGAAAAAGGACAATTTACTTTTTAAGGGTGTCCTCTAAATCCGGCATACAGATAAAATACTCTGACATCCTGGATTTGTTTCAAAGCTTTTTGAGAAACACACACAAATAATTCAGATTTAGTCAATTTTATTTACAGTTTGTTTTTTTTACATTTCAGAGCATTACACAATTACATATTCTCATTTTTCTGACCTGCAAACAGATACCTTAAACGGAAATATTTAAAAAAAAAAAAAAAAAGAAAAAAAAAAGAAGTTAGATACATCCAAAATGCAACAATTACACATCTGACAATTCACAAAGTGTAATTTACTAGGACGTATCCTAAGAATTTAGGAACAACCAGTCAGGAGAAAATCTGACCAATTTCAGCAATTGATTATTTACACATTCAAAACAAAGCCTCTCTTAAGCTAAACCTCCAGGCCAACGGCCTGAAAGATTTCTTCAGGAAGAAAGACCAGAATGATTCACACCTATGCAGCATTAACAGCCCTTGATCCCAAACACTGAGGCCTCCTCAGCTTTGTCTTAGAGCTACAGGCATCCCTCGACTTCTCCGACCCTGAAGTGATTTAGTTGTGCCCCCATGTGCATAGAAAGGTTGAGTGTTTAAGTGGTCACTACGATAAAACCCCATTTAATCTGGTCTTTAAGTCACTAAAATTCTTCTTCCTTACAACTCTGAGCACGTCTCCAATGCCATTTAAACCGGCCCGCTCGGGACGCGCCGCCCGGAGAGGGGAGTTCGAACCCACTGGGCCCGGCCAGACTAAATCCATTAGAGACTGGTTAAAAATAATCTTTAAAGACCATTTAGACAAGGCTTACATTTCTACACTTCCCTGATGGGCCACCTAATAAAACAAAAAAGTCACAGCTACTAATTTCATCCCTCGTGTCAACCCTTGGCCACACAGAACTAGTTATATACTGGGTAGAAACTACTAAAAAATTCCCTGCAAATCAGCTGCCTTCCAGCTGAGGCTATGGCTCCTATGCATCGGGTGGTTGAGGAGGTTTGGTTTGTTTGTTTTTTTTTTTTTTCTTTCTCTTTAAAAAAAATTCTCACTTGAAAAATACCGAAGTCCTCACTTTTAGGCTAATTTGGATTGCATGTTCAATTGGATTTAACCGTCAAGAACCGCTACGCACGGCACGAGTCTCGTATAAAAAGAGCAGTCAACCGAGTGCAACTTCTGACTTTGCCACGTCCTTCCTGGGAGTTCTCTCTAACCTGGCTACGGATTTGGTGGAGCCTCCAGGTTTCTTGCCTACCTTACTCTCCACGTTCACGTCTCAAACTGCGTCAGCAGGGCCCGCACCTCGGGCGTGAGCTGCTTGGCAGCCTTGGCTGCCTCAGTGACGGCCTTGCGGTACAGACCCTTTCTCTTCTTATTAAAGCGCAACTGGAAGCTTTCTAAAAAGGGGGAGAGCTGTGCAAGAGCAAGGAAAGACGTGGTGGTGGAGCCAAACCATGAGATACGAGCCTCCTGGCGCACCAGCAGCCCGGTATCCTTGCGGCTCACAGTTATGGTAAGGATACGGGCCGGCCACCAAGGGAAGCCATAAATCTTGGCCCAAACAATGTCCCCTACACATACGGTCCTGCCATCTGGTGTGACACATTTAGAGACGTTTTTGGAAAAGACTTCTGTTTTCAAGGAATTACTGAGCTTTTTCTCTTCCTTCGAAGAGGAGGAGGAGGAGGAGGAGGAGGAAGAGGAAGGTGCATGCATGCTGCCTGGAGGAAAATCAAAGCTTTCGGTAGAGCTACACTCAGAGTTGGTGGATTTCAAATCATCTGTGCTATCACTACTACAAACTGATGCACTGGAAGAGTCAGATTTCTTTTGATTAAGGGTCATGTAAACCGTTATATTGCTTTTGCTGCCTCTCTTGCCCAGTGTCTGCTGTTCATCCTGATCAACAGTTACATGCACTTCACTCGTGTCCTGAACCTCACTGCTGGCCTCTTCGGGGCCTTCTGAGGGGCTCTGGGTTTCTGAAGGGGCCTCACCTGCTGAGCGGGTGGAGGAGCAGCGAGACTGGGGCTTAGTTGCCATCTTGCCACTCCGTATTTTCTCAAGTCCTGTCTTGAGGGAAGAGTCATTTTCTTCGTTGCGATACCGCTGGGGCTTTAGACGCAATCGCGGCGGGAGGGACCCTGAGCTGGTGTTCTGAAGACGCCGCGTGAAGTGGACCTTTGAATGTGCATTTTTGGAAGAGGAGGTTGCACTCTGCTTCTTTTGTGCCTTTTCTTTGGCCATTTTCAAGACTTCCCGAGCTTTTGCATGATCCATGTTTTTGCTCTGGAGAACTTTTTTTGTGTTTAACTGCGCTTTTGAAGTATTTGCTTGTGCGGAAACTTTAACTACTCTGCTTCTGCTGTGGGCAATATTTGAAACCTTGACCACAGCGTTCCTTTTCTGGCTTTCGTTTTGGCTTTTTCCATCCACCTTATGGTCAGTCTTAAGTTTTTTATTCACAGTAGTCACGCTCTCGTTTCTTCGCTTTTTACTATCCTCGTATTTGGAAGAGTCACTTGCATTGCCACCTTTTTTGATCTCCTTTTTCTCTGCCACCACGCTGTTTTTGCACTTGTCACACAGGACCTGCCGGGGCCGTAGTTTGATGGCGTTCATGATCGAAGTGGGTTCCTCCCTGTACATTTTCCGCTTGGGCCGCTTGATTTTCCGGGGTGGAGGCTGAGGTATTGACTGGTTATAGGTGTCCCTGATAAACAAAGGAGGAGGGTATGGCGCTCCCTCGTGAAAGAGAGGAGGTGGTTTAGAAGTCCAAAGGCTTTTAGCTATGCTGGGCTCTGATGGCTGCGTGAGGGAGGAGTCATCAGGGACTGCAGCATCGGCCTCACACTTCACCTGCGCCTCCTCTTGGAATGGTTTGCTTTGGAGCTGCATGGCTTCAGGTTTGTCCTTGTACTCCCTTTTAGGAAATATGGTCACAGGGATTCCATGGGGGCCAAACCTTAAAGAGAGAGGAAAAAAAAAAAAAATCAATGTTTTGAGGGAATTTTTGCTGCGTTTATCACAAAGCATTTGAAAACCCGTCTGCATGAGGTAGCCAGCATTTGAAAACCATGAATCCCAGGGAAATTAAAGCTTCACCTCCAGCCTTATGGGAAGCTTTGAAAATGCAAGACACCAAAATGAAGTCAGTAGAGAACAAAAAATACACAACTTCACTTATATTATCAGTTTCCCTCGTATCAACAAGATGCCTTGAAAATGTAACAAAAACATCCCCAAGACAGCAGCAAAAGAATTGACTTTATGCTTCTAGAAAATGCTTATAAACATACAAACTCACCCCAACAGCTCCCAGTCTACCCAAGCTCATTTTCCACACTAAGTCAACTTCACGAAAAGGCATCTTCAGGAACTTTTTTTCCATTTTTAGCACAGCAGAAAAGGATGAAGGTTCCAGATTTAAGAGAGACAAATTTGGGCTGCCTAAACCCTTGCACTGAATGGGGAGTGCCACCACTCTCCATCCACAAAAGCTCAGCACCTGATGCATTACAGCCCAATACTCCCCAGGCTAAATTTGTCCCAGCAAAACTCCCCTTATTTCAAAACCATTCCTCACTGTTCCACGAGCAAACAAGATTTTAAACCTTTCTCCAGACTGGGCTGCTCTAGATCAGGACAAGGGAGTAACTCCCCAAGATCTGTCCTCAGGTTTGTGTTGCACTGTGGCTGCTCAACAGCAACATCCCCTCAGCTGATTGAACTGAAGTTTATTTACTATTTTTTTTGTACAAGTGTCTACGTGTTGCCTTTGTTTCCTCAAAACTGGATTTGAAAAAAGTCATCATACATGTTAGAAGGTTCTTTAGTGTCCCCAACAAAAGCCATCACTTGTTTGTCCTTTTGCTTATCACAAGCCTCTTTCTACATCTGAAGTTGTAACTGAAGCAAACAACCCACCCACGATTAAATTATCCACCCAGTTTGCACTTCAGCAGCTCGTGCAGAGATTTTTCCAGCCTATAGTCTGGCATTAAACCACAAAACACTTGCTCATAACTAAGTTTTAAATTCCCTAAAGTCCCACAAGTCCATCAAGGGTAAAGAAGTTGCTTTTCCACAAATACTTCTCCTTCCACAAAGGACTGTGAGCAAGTCACTCAGTTCCAAGAAGGGCTTTAAAAGAAACTATCAGCTGACAATAATTAAATTAGCAATATTTCCAGTGTTACTTGCACCAAGACCTTCAGCTTCTAAGGGAAAACAAGATCCAGATCCTATCTTTCATCACCTGATAAAGATTAGAGGATTTGGGAAAAAGTTAATCTATGGTAAGAGCTGAAAACAAGACAGGGCAAGGTCTCTGCTGTGCAAATTCCAATCCCAAAGAGCACAGCTGCGGAACCAGACAGGAGTGGGACATCAAATGGGCAAACCCCACACAGAAAAACATCCCTCACAACTGCTCTCAGCGCCCCAGGAACTGCATTTCCAGCCCCTCACAGGCCACGCCCAGAGCCAAGCCCTTCTCCCAGAGGGCATTTATGTGACTCTGTGTCAGGAAATGAAGCATAATTAGCTGTCACTAGAAGAGGCGGATGAAGAGGACTGCAAGGGTTTCCAGAAGGATCCCATTCAAGCATTTCATCTCTTCCCAGGTTTTCATTCTATTGCCTCACCAGCAAAGCGTGCACAATTTGCACTCCAAAGGCACAAAGAAGCTGATGGAAAGCTCAGCACGTGCCTGATACCAGGAAATCAAAGATTCATTCTGCACCTTCCACTCTCCTTTCCTTCAAGCACAAAACACAGGCCAGAACTGAAGAACAGGAAGCCACAAAGCAGAATTTTTATCCAAGATGCAAACCTGCTTTAGTAAAACACAAAACCAATCCAGAGTGAATCCCTGAAGCCAGAGAATCCCTCATGAAAGGTACTGCTCTAAAAATGAACCAGAATCTCCCACCCCGTCCACCTACAAATTAATGAACTGGGGAAGTAAAGAACATTCATGGACATTGTGCCAGTTATGTACAGCACTATTCCTACAAATGATGTGTTAATACAAACATACAATTAGTCAAGACAATCCACCTGCAGGACAAAATATATTTGGTGAGCCAAGAGACCGAACATTATTTCCAACAGCTCAGTGTATTGCATCTCTCTTGGCCTCACCCAACAGCAGACTGTGTCTATAACCAGTTTTTGATTATCTCTGTTTCCTCCCTGGCTAATCGAGTTCTCCAGCAACTTGGAAGAAACACACAAAAATGAAGAAGGGAAAACAATGGCAGAAAAACTTGCAAATGAAACAGTAATGGACACAGGAGAGAATAAAGACAGAACAACGTAAGAAAAGAGGGATTTATTTTTCCTAAGAGAAGCAGCAGAATTAAGAGACAATCTTAAACCTCTTCAGGACAAGGCATGACACAGCATCTAATTAGTTCTGCAGCAAGCACAAGTATTTATTGCATGTACCAGAATTTCAAGCCCTATTTTCACACACTTGGTTGGTGGACCTTGACGATCAATACCTCTGACACAACCACAGTAATTTTTGTCACACCAACTGCAAGGCTGAACTAGTTAGTTGTGTTAGTAGTTAGACAGAAAAGCTGCAAAAGCATTTGGTTCATCTGCCACAGAGATGAAGGAAGACTAAAAGGCATCTATAGAAAACAAAATTTTAAAAATCCAAGGCACACAGCTCAGTTGTATCATGACATTTACTGATTCCCCAGTCAGTCACTGGCTGGCACCAGATCAGCTCTGAAGAGAAACCATTTCAGTTACCCCACAGTGAGACTCCCAACAGATTCCTTTTGTCACATGTTGCAGGTTTAAGTTCTACAAGGAATTGCCTTGTCTTTATTCCAACAACAAAATAATTTTTTTAGTATCTTTGATCTCAAGTATCAGCTGACCCCACAAGGTTTCAAGAATAGGCTTTTCCGGATTAAAGCAAAGATATACTGCAATTACTGTTTGCTTAAAATAAAAATTCCCTGGTGCCCAAGTTCAGCTGCTCCCCACCCAGCCCACCCCTGACTCGTGTAACGCTTCTACCTGAGACTCCGAGGAACGGGAGGATTCACTGGCAGGGGATCTAAAAGTGAAGCGTTAGAAAAACCAAACTCAGAAATAGGTATTTCACCCTCAATCCAGGGCAGTTCTGGGAAGCAGTGCACTGCTGCTGCCTACCTACGGAAATCAGAGCCAGTTCTCCATGGTGCCAGTTCCTCTCCCGCAAAGGTGTCCCAGCTCTCATCTGCCTCGAAAATGCACCTCTAAGAGAGGATGGGTGAGAGCTGTTGTATCAAACTCATCTCTCAGAGGTTTTTCAAGTAACCAGGGCAATCAGCAGGCTCTGATCACACTTCTGCTGCAGATACCACTGCAATGTACATTTTCATTGGAGATATAAATAGCAACAGGATATCAGGACCTAAACTGAACTAAGAGCCTGATCAATTATGGCAGTGCACTGATATTTACACTGAGAGGAGCTTTCAAGTGACCAGGGTGTGCAGAGACAGAAATGGGGTAAAACAGGGAGACTTCACTTGCAGTTTGCCAGCTGCAGGTTAATTAACAGGCAGCCATGGCATCCAAAAGGCAGTCTGGGTACCAAACCCAGAACTCTGCCAGTTAAAGGCACAGTTTTGTATTACAGATACATCAACTTCAGTACTTTAAGGAAAGCAAAGCCACTTTTTTCAAATCTAAATCCTACAGCAGAATTACTACAATGAATGCACATTACTGTTCAATTTGTATGCAAAACAGAACAGTTAAAGAGTATTTTTTAAGAAATAACCATGAGAGATAAGGAACAAATCCATTTTAACTCACGACTGTATGTACATAAACAAAGTACACAAACAACACACCCTGGGGCAAAGGGTTTTACATTAGTACCTAGTTTTAAGTTCTCATCTTTAGCCTCCAATACCTGACTTCTCTATGAAAAGGAAGAGAAATGAAAAGCCCCTCGTTCTGCCAAAGGAAAGAAGCCACTGAGAAGGTTTCCCATTTGCCTGTGGACACACTGAACAAATAGCAGCAAAGCACAGCGACTCCTAAGTGTTCAGTCAAGCCTGTCGTAAATGACTGATCAAAACTCATCTTCACCACCAAGGCAGTGCAGAAATCTCCTGTTACCTTTTCTGCATCGCTCTTGTACCCAAGATCATCCTTGGTGTTCCGCAAAAGCCAGGACAAGCAACAACTGAAGCCATTTTTACTGCACGGATGGAAGTTCCAGCAGCATAATAATACACTGAAAGAACCATGGATATGTATCTCATGCATCTAAACCGAGGGTTTAAATTATAACATTCCATGTAATACACAGTTAGATCATAGCTATTTGAACACAAAGTTTTGCAGAACTCCTCAAAATAACCTGCATTGAAAACACAGATTATGCAACAACCTATTTTTAATGAAGGATTTACTTGGTGTGATAAAGCACAAGATGGAATATATTGCTTTAAGTGCGGGCACCTCCCTGAAAAAAGCATTCCCAGAAGCCAGACAATCAACTCCATGGTTTGTTCACCTCCTGAGCAATGTAACACCAGGCTAAATAGACTAGAAAATGCACATTTCACTGAGAGCTCTGAACATGGCAAAGGACTGCAGTGAGAGTGACTCTTTGGAACAGCACAACATAAAGAAAAGACAGGATGCTCTGAGTTTAGGCTTTCCATTAACTACCATAATTTTACTGGCACATCTATAAAGCTGAAGGTCTGTTTAAACTGAAATACCTTTTAATTTTTATATCTGTTGCCATTATTAGCTGTCAGTTGCATTTTGAAGTAGACATTTCACTGATACATTTGCTGTGATCTATTTTGAAGTATTACACTTGCAAAACTTTATTATTAAGATAAAATACCTTGAATATACTCCTAAAGATCATCCACATGCCAGACCCAGGACATACGGAAGAGAATGACACCATTAAATACTGGATGAATTTAAGTGTCAAGATGGCCAAGATCCATCAGTCCCATAATTAGAAAATAAAATGAAAGCAGACTGCAAATTTCACCCCTGCCCTGCCTCAACACCTTGAACCAAGTCAAGCAACCCTTAGAAAGCCAGGACAAGCCATGCTGCTGGAATACAGAGAATTCCATAAGGAAGGACAGATCAACCATCATCTGTCACATCCCAGACCAACAAAGAACAGCTGAAGACCACAAATCTCTTCAGGAAAGGAGAGTCTGAGGCCCAATCCAGACCCAATTCTAACCCTACCCTCTAAGTGAGGCTACATTTGACATCTTCAATAAAACCTCTGCCAGTCATAAGCAAAAGACACCTGAATTACTCTCTCAACCACACTCCCATCACACCTGAGCTTCCCACATTCTGGGGGTAATAAAAACAAATGTCAAAGAAGTGTTGGGGCTGTTCCTTAAATGCGAGAATTTCACCAAGCTCCTCTGGGCTCCTGAGAAACTCCCAAAGAGGGCAGGTGACGAGGTGTGGGACACCTTGGGAACTGGGAGTAAGCTGTAAAATAAACCAAAACACACAACCCTGAGTCACAGACACACTTCTACTGCTGAGAATGTGCACCACAGAACATCAGGCCTCCTACAAAACCCAGTCCTTCCCCAGACAAGGATGAGCACATGTTGTCCCTGGTTATTAAACAAAAGCAGGGAGGAATGTGCCACGTTTTTTCAAGTGAGGCTTCTGCTGTTTCCTTCTCACATCATTCTTTTGCCGTAGAAGCTGAATGAACAAATTGAGAAAAGCACAGGATTCAAGAGTCAGTGCTGTACCTGAAAACTGCTTCTGGGATTGTAAGAATTGCAAACTGCCCATAAAAGTTTATTTTCATCATACAGCTCATGCACACCTCGGTGCAGGAAGTCCTTCCTTATCTTCTATAACCAAAGCCCAATAAAGACATCATTTTAACATGTCTACTAGGAACACACTGGACAGCTTCTGGATATCTAACCAAGGCTCTTGGGCCACAAAACAACTTCTTGCTCTCTCTCTCTCTCTCCCTCAAGAACTATTATGAACACACACGAGTCAGAAGAGAACTAGTTTAGAGAAGAAGACGAGACACACGTCTTTCACATCTGCAGGATTAGAAGGAAAACTTTAGTTAAATGATAAAGCAAAAAAAAGGCCAAGTCCTGACTGCTGGCAAAACAACAGAACATAAATTTAATCCCCCTCTTTCCCTAATCTTTGGGAAAGGAAAAAAAAAAAACCACACAGAAATAATTATCCATTCTCCAGAGGAACAAACTAAAACCACAACTTCTTAATCCTGTATTTTAAGATTTATAAATGCTACATTTCTCAGGTATTTCCTTCCCACCTACTTCCTCCAGGTGCAGAGCAGGATTTACTCTGAGCCACCAGGTGGGATGGACATCTCCTGTCCCTCAGCAAACAGGGAGTGAGCAATGCTGGGTACAGGAGCTCACAGGGACTTTATACCCCACAGAACTGGGATGGGCTGGGCTGGAAAGGACCTTAAATCCCATCCAGTGCCACCCCTGCCATGGGCAGGGACATCTCCCACTGTCCCAGGCTGCTCCAAGACCCATCCAGCCTGGCCTTGGACACTGCCAGGGATCCAGGGGCAGCCACAGCTGCTCTGGGCACCCTGTGCCAGGGCCTCCCCACCCTCACAGGGAAGAATTCCTTCCCAATATCCCATCTAACCCTGCCCTCTGGCAGTGGGAAGCCATTCCTCTTGTCCTGGCACTACAGTTCCTGATGAAGTTCCCTCTCCAGCCTCCCTGTAGCCCTTTCAGACCCTGGAAGGGGCTGTGAGGTCTCCACACAACCTTCTCCTCTCCAGAATGAACATTTCCAGCTCTCCCAGCCCATCTCCATAGGGAGGGTGCTCCCTCCAGTCCCCTCAGCAACTTTGCAGCCTCCTCTGGAATTGCTTCAGCAGCTCCAGGTCCTTCCTGTGCTGGGCCCCAGGGCTGGAGCAGCTCTGCAGGTGGGGTCTCAGCAGAGTGGGGCAGGATCCCCCCCTTTCCTGCTGCCCACGCTGTGGGATCAGCCCTGGATATGTTGAGTTCTTCCCCAAGCATTTCTCCCCGCCCTGTGAGGGCTGCTGCATTCCGTGTCTCCCATCAGGACTCCATCAGGCACATCCACTCCGGAACCCCCAGCAGAACCTCACCCCTGCATCACCAAAGCACTTAACAGGTAATGGCAGCAGCACTAATGAAGTTTAACAGCAGGAACACATCCTTAATTTGTGCAGTGAGCCCTCAGAGTAACCAAGGCGGGGACGTGCTCCTCTCCAAATGAGGATTTACTGCCTAACAAATGGGATTTGGCACTCGGGACATGTGGGTTCCTGTTTTCTGCTGATTTTCAAAACTTCCTGGGCAGCAGGTACAGGAGACTGCCATTGGTACAGGCAGGGAAATGCTTCCTTACCTCAAACAAATGCAGGAATAAAGTCCACTGAACACCCAGGGGCTTGTGGTACAAACTCCTACAGGGACATCCCACTTACAGGGGGGCGGGGAGACGGAATCAGGCCCTTCACACAAATATCACTGACTTCATATCAAAGTCACCAAGAATAAAATGCAAAGTCAGGACATCATCTCAACAATGGAAAAAGAGCTTAGAAAAAACAGCCAAAAAACCCTTTAAAATCACAAATATATGGAGATATTTTTGCTTTTCTTTCACTGTGAAGTTCAAGTAATTCAAAACATGACTTGAGAAGACTAAAAAGAGTTCAGTGAACAGGTTTTTAAAACAGTTACTTAAACTTCCTCTTCTTAGAGCTGTATGGAAGTAGCACCTTCACTGCTCTGGAGGGTGCAGAGGGGAAAGAGAAATTCAGATCAAAAAAGGAACAGGAATTATTTCCTTCTGAGCATACGGTGAACACAGCATTAGCATGTGCAGTGAACACAGCCACTTCTGGAAGCTACTGCATGAGTAAATTCTAACACAAATTGTCACTTTTACTTAGTAAGAACTGTCAGTCTTAAAATATTGATCCCTCTGGCATTAGGAAAGTTTGTGAGATTATTCCCATGCATTTGAATGAGACAGATTTCAGCAACCACCCATCTCCCATGCTGGAAATCCCAGCGTTGTCATGTAAATGCATGGAATTTAGGTGGTTTTCATTTAACCCTGCCCTTCTTTTTTCTTTTTGGTCCAGTGGAAAAACTTGTTACAAGAATTCCAGGGCCTGCTCCAGATACAAAAGGAAGTTCATGAAAAATACTCATGTTCTGCAAGTCCAGGTGCTGCTACATTAAACAAAAATAAACAGATATAAGGAAAAGCTGACACCTAAACAATACCACCTGTTAGTCACCACAGAAGTGGCAAAACTGAATTGTTGGACATACAAGTAACACCTCTTTTTGATAATGCTTCTGTTTCTTAGAGGTAAGAAGTTCTTGGACTATTTCTAGAGCTTGTTTTCCACTGCATTTCCTGCTCTGAGACACCTGATAAGAGACTCTTGTTATCTACCAACATTTTGGTGTCACCAGCCAAATATTACAGTCCTTATGTCTCAAAACTGAATTCTTGTCCAGGCCCTCTGCAGAGCTTGGCCTTGAGAATTTAAATTTCCCCTCCTAGATTCTCATGTAAAAGCACCTCTGAAGGAATAAACGGCTCCACCGCAAAGAGAACCTGGGAGGGACAGCCCAAGCCTTCCTGTATGGCTTTTCCACAGTTCCCACTGCAAAGGTTTGTGCCAGGAGCTGTGCCTGGACCCAGGGAGGATGGAGATGCTTCCCCCAAGGCACAGGAGCAGCAGCCAGCCTGCAAACCGAATTTTGCTGCAAAGGGCTGCAGATCTGCTGCGTGCCAGAGGCTCCTTAGTGCACAAGAACGTGGGAAAACACGGGAGGTCTGTGGCCAGGGTGTGTTTAGGAGGACAGGATCCCCTTCAGGAGGAAAGGAGAAGCTGGTATTTTCCCGCACTCCTGGCAGCAGAGGCTTTGTCACCCTCCTGCCCAGGGCAACCATGGCATTCTGCTGGGACAACTCCAAACCTACAAAAGAACTGGTGTTACCCAGGATTACACCTCATCTGTGTCACCTCCTGCCCTGCTTTGAGACGCTGTTTCACCCTACAAGTGATGCAGTTTTACTCAGCATTTCACACCTCATCAACTGACACACTGAAAACTTCATTCCATGACATTATCCAAAACTTGGGGTTCAGGAAAGGCCCTCTGTGTCAAACCCCAACCAGGCAGTGAGGCCCAAGCCAGAAGTGCTGGTCCCCACAATTTTCCTTTTAGGAAGCACTGACAATATTGATATTCCAGGAAGTTGCTGAACAGCTACGAACAACATAAAAGGAGTGATAAAAAACCTATGTCCACACACAGCTTAAATCTGGGGGGGGAAAAGTGCTGCATGTTTTGCATACTGATTATTTTAAATAATAACCTTGCTTAAATTTCACTTTTCTCTCATGAACTTGCAGAGTCCTTACATGTCTAGGAAATAACCACTAAGACGAAGAAGTATTTTCACTTGCTGATAGGAGCTAGATTGTTTGTAAGATACCATGATTTCTGGTCTCCAAAGAGCTTCTCACTATTAAAAGGCAGTGGAAAAAAAAGCGAACCCCAAACCCTGCTGTCTGGTAAGTTATTCAGTGATACATAAAAATCCCCCGGTCCACAAGGATATTCAAGAACCATGAAACTTCACCCCGTTCACTGCATACAAGGAGCAATCAGTACTATTTAATAACTGCAACAACCTAGCTGGAAAACCATTATTCTGGAAAATAGTATGTACTGAAAAAGAGCGTTACCTAGGCAATGTAAGCCCGAACGAACAGGGCAATCAGATCTCTGGGTCTGTTCTGTACAAAGACGGAATAAACGCCAAGCTCTGTGCACGGGTGCTTCTCCCGGCACACAGGGACGCTGCTGCAGGCCCTGGGAATCCCGGCCAAGCCCAAAGGCTGTGCCCATGTGCTCGCCCCTCTCCCGGCTCTCCCGTTTCCCCATTGCCCGGGCGGGAGGGGGCCCTGCGCACCCCCGGCTGAAAGGGTCGAGGAGGAGGAAGAGGAGGAGAAGGATGCCCGGGAGCTGCTGCTCCTCTTCCCGGGGGGGACGCGGGGGCAGGAGCCGCTTGGCCCGGGGCGGACTGGGGCCAAGGAGGGCCGGGATGGAATAGGAAGCGATGGGATGGGAGGGAAGGGAAGCTGCAGAGCCCACGAGGGTCCCGGCGGGGCCGCCCCCATCCCGCCCCCGGCGGCTCCGGGAGCGCTCCCTGGCCCGGCGCTGGGTGGGGGCTCGGGCTCGGCTTCCCCCGAGCTCTCACCTTTTCGAGAGGTCCATGAGGACCCCGGAAAAAAGCTTCTCTCCCAGCCGGAACGAGACCACCAGGGCGTCCTCGATGATGTGGTCCAGGGTGACCCGCACCTCGGAGCCGGGCAGCAGCGCCGGCGCCTCCGCCTCCCCTCCGCCCGGGGCCGCGGGCACCGCCGGCTCGGGCTCCACGGC
>VZTD01004942.1:36646-71024 GCA_013397725.1 Rhagologus leucostigma | reverse complement strand
GTCCGCGCCGGCCTCGCTGCCTGGGATCGGCTCCATCTCGGGCTCGGCCTCGCCGGCCCCGCCGTCCCCCGGCACCGCCGCAGTCGCCGCCGCCTCCGCAGCCATGGCCGCCATTTTCTCCGCCGCCTCCCTCCAGCAGCGGGAGCGACGGCCACGGCCCGCGGGGAGGGAGGACCCGCCCCCCGCGCCCGCAGACGGCGCCCTGTTGGCGGGCGTGCCGCAATGCTGCGCTCTTATTGGACACTCTACCAGTCCGTCAAACCCCGCGGGAACTTCTCGTTGGCCAGCGGGGGCTTCATTCAGTGCAGAGCCGGGAAGGGGAAGAGGGGGCGTGGCTTGGAGCTTTATAGGCCGCCGCTAAGGGGAGGGGTGGGGCTTGTGGGGCTGATCTGCCATCTAATTGGTGGAGGAAGGCGTCGCTCCCGAGGGAGGATGGTGATTGGCGGCGCCAAGTGTCGGTCGCGGGGCGGGAAGCGGGGGCTGGGGAGCGCGCGGGGGAAATGGCGAGGGCGGGAGGGCGGCCATGAGGGGGATGGGTCACCGCTCATGGGGATCACGTCGCTCCTCAGCGTGCTCAGGTCGCCCCTCGTGGTGATGAAGTTGCCCCTCGTGGGATCGCCCTGGGGCGGCTTCCCCAGGGGACACAGCACGGCGCTCCCTCCTCTGTTGTACAATGCGGGCGGGGTAGCTGCTGGTCCCCGTGCAGGGGGGGCACTGAGGGGGTGACACTGGGGAGAGGGAAGATCACAAAATATCCTGAGTTGGGAGGGACCCACAAGGATCATCCAGTCAAACCCCTGCCCTGCACAGACCCCCCAACAATCCCACCCTGGGGCATCCCTGGGAGCGGTGTCCAAACGCTCCTGGAGCTCTGGAAGCCTCGGGGCCGTGCCCATTCCCTGGGGAGCCTGGGCAGTGCCCAGCAGCCTCTGGGGGAAGAACCTTTCCTGATACCCAACCTAAACCTCCCTGACACAGCTCCAGCCGTTCCCTGGATCCTGTCCCTGGTCACCACAGAGATCGGTGTCTGACCCTCCTGTTGCCCTCACCATATGTGGGGAAGGCAGAGGAACTGGTGCCTTTTGTGAGGTAAATCGGCACTTTAAAGTGTTAAGCACCATGAATTAGGCACATCAGGTAAAGGTGGAAAACGCAGGGTTGAAAGGGGAGGAGTTAATATTTTCCTTCTGCTATACCGGGTTGCTCCAAGCCCCGTCCAGCTCGGCCTTGGACACTCCCAGGGATGGAGCAGCCGCTCTGTGATTCTGCACCTCAAAAGCTTCACAGACACTTGCACCCAGAAGTTTGCAAAAGCCAAGTTCCAGCCACCTTTCAGGCAGGGAGGTCAGAAGGGTCGTGGCCTTCTCTACAAAGCAGAGAGGTTTTATCTTGTGATGATATTTCCGTAGCGCTCTGTTTGTGCTCAGGACACTCAGCCCCCGCTCCCTTCCCTGTGGTTGCTGAGCAGAGAACTAGGCCGTAAATCCTGAGCCTACAAGAAATTCCCGACTATCACAGAAAGAAACTAAAACTATTCAGCCCTGGAGCTGATGGGATGCTCAGATCCAACAGCTCAGCCCAGCAGGCTCTTTGTTATGTTAAGCTCGGATTTATGTGAAGGATGGGCAGAAAATGGAAGATTTCCTCTTGCAAGTCTTCTGCTGGAGCGCACCTTTTCAGCAGGTGTTGCTTGTGGAAGATAGTGGCTATTTAACTGCAAATTGTTGGGTTTTACATCCCCCGGAGTAGCCAGCAATTCCTGTGCTCCATAGGGAACAGAGTGGGTGTATGGCTTGTTCTCCGCTTCGCTGCAGTAACAGCAGATTATGTGCTTGACCCTACTGAGGGATCAAAATAAAACATAAACGGCTCCTTTGAATGTTGAAGGGGGCTGTGTGTGCTTCTAAAAAGAGGTAAATAAGGATATTTATATCCCAGAATAATGCCCCACAGAAATATCATACCATAGGTAACCCTCACATTCAACCACACCAACACAGGCATGTGGATGCAGAATGGAACTCGTAAATTTAACAAAATGCCCTCACTATATATTTTTTTCCATCCCAAATACCTTTGATCACCATTTAATTTCTATTTATTTCAAATCTAACCTGTAATCTCCTTAAGACAGGATTTGTCTTAGAGTGGCTAGTCTGCATAGTGGAGTCTTTTTTCTATCCTGGAACCTTTAGAAACTGCCAAAATAAAACTAATTAAGTTAATGAAACAGATTGCTCTAGCACACTCTCTGTAAATTAAAACAAGTCTCTCTGTGTTCAGCAAGTGGCAGGAAGGACAGAACTGGAGAGAAGAAACTATAAATTAGAGAGAGGAACAGAGACAATCGGAGGGAATAAAACAATTAAAATGAAGGCAGGAAAAATGTCAAGCTCCATAAAGATGTGTTGCAGTAAATTGTGGGGATGGGCAGCTGAGGAAGCTGTGAGTTTGGGTGCAGACAAGGAGGGGATGTGGGGAAGCAGCAGATCCGACTGGAGCTATGTACACAGCACCCACAGGGAAGGAATTGTGTGGGCAAGCTGGGACATGAGGGATCTGGGACATAGGAACCTTCAAACTCAGCATTAGTGATATTGATTTGTTCTGTCATGAAACTCCGCTCTGGAAGTATGAACAGCCCCAGCACGTCTGAGTGCTTCAGGTAGTGACTACTGGGGTAGGGGGTGTGGAGTTTTTAGATGCTGGACGGTGGGAATATCACTCTCTGGGCATCAAGTTCCCTGGAACTGCACTGCCATGAAAGAGCCACCATCAGTGCAAGGCTTTAAGGAGCAGTGTTCATAAACGGAGAGCAGTCAGGGTTCCAGTGAAGCCAAATCCGTGACTGCAGCTTCCCTCGGCTTCCTTGGAACGGGGCTGTGTTAGCAGTCTCCACAAGGAGCTGCCCTGGGAATTGCCCGGTGGCTGGAATTTGTGATGCTGCTGGTATCCAAGGAGCTGGAGATGTCCGAGTTCCCTGTGCTGTTCCTGCTGCAGCTGATCTGTCTCAGTGGGCACACAGGGCTCTGAAGGAGGGTGTGGGTTTATAGGGATACTTTGTAGTGTCTTGGAGGGACAGCAGATCCCTCTCCTAATACCTGCACTGGAGAGGAGGAACTTCGCAGAGGAGGTTCTCAGTCTAGAGTTCCAACAGCTCCTCATAGGCTTTGGGACTCCCCGCATTCCCAGATGGGGTTTATATCCTCACTGCAGCCTTTGCAGGCTCTGTGCTGCAGGAACACAGAGCTCTGCTGCCCTGCTCCATCCGAGCTGCAGTGACAGCAGCTTCCTGTGGCTGCCACAGTGACAGCGGCTTCCTGTGACCCTGGGCAAGGCCACCAAACCCTCCCCGAGTCAGGTTTAGTGTTCACAGCTTTACACAGTGCTAATAAATCCAGCAGTCAGCGTTTTCAAGGCATGATCTGCTGGTGGGGAATGTTCAAGGCTTTCCAAGATAAAAAGAAAACGTGTAACCAGTGAAAACCACTGTATGTGAGCAATGCGGAGGGACACAGGCAAATAAACTGGAAGTAAAACAGGGTCTTGGTGTGCTGCAAACTCACTGCTCCTCTAACAGGTTGGGAAAGTAATGCTCTTACAACAATTGTTAATTCTATTTAAAATGGATTGAAATTTGTTAGTGAATTATTATAGAAAATTGGTTTGGGGTGAGAAAATCATCAGTCCTTCCTATAATGTTGGTAACTGATTTCTGTGGCCATAAAAACACAGAGCTCATTTTGTTGGGTTTAGGAATGAGCATTAAAGGATTTGGGAAACCTCACTGCAGGCACACATGCCCCAGAATTCCTCCCTGCGATCTGAAAAGTCAGTTATGTGCTACATTTCTTGTGAACAAGAGGTGAAGTCAATGAGTGGGGCTTTACCTGATGTCCATACGGAGAATTGATTGAAATGGATTTCCATAGTTGGGGTCGCTTTAAAAAAGTGGTAATTCTGAGCCCTTGGGTGAAGGACTGGCACTGTCTCACTGCTGACATCTCGCACTTCGTAATCGTAAGGAAATGGATTCTGGAGGTACTTCCTGTCTCATCTTGTGATCTGACTGGGTTCTGCCTTCTGCAGCCTGTGCAGCTGCAGGTGCCGTGGCATCCACACTGTGTCTCCGTGGATTTCTCCATTCAGAGAAAATGGGCATCGTCACTGGAGCCGGGACAGATTGGGAGGCCAAACTCAGCTGTAGGTAAGGCAGCTTGGTAATTAATAGAGAAGTTCTCACAGAATTCTTCTGAGAAATTACAGAAGTCTCTTTAGCCATAAATATCAGAGCAACTTTTTTGTTCCTTGTGGTGTTTCTGAGGTTATTCTACATCTGTAGCCAAGCTCTGTTCACATAAAGAGTGTCCAGCTGGTGAGGTGTGGCTTTTCCTCACCTGTGGTCCCTGGAGATGAATCCTATTTCAAATAGGAATTACAGGAAGGGTAAACCACCTTAATTAGAGAAGTGGGAATCCTACGCAGTCTGTTCTCATCGGGGTTTAGTGCTGACAGAGCTCAAGGAGACAGGACAATAGAGGAAATGGAATTGACTGGTAATCATTTGGATCCTTTGTGCTTCCCGAGCTGAAGGAGCAGCTGCCAACTGCCTGTGACACTGTGTCCTTCTCCTTGGCACTTATGTGGAGCCTCAGCTCTGCTGGCTGTGAAAAATGGACAATAACATTTCATTCACACAAGAGTGATGTGGTTTAATTATAGTGAAGGTTTAAAAACAACTTGAGGATGAAGTGTTGTGTAAGTGCTAAATGTTATCCTTGACAATGACACAGGGACCAGAAAATTGGGCTTTCAGATGCATCTGGTTATTCCATAAATTACTGATTAATTTCTCTCTTTAAATGAAGAGTTACCAAGACATTCAGCTTTCTTGCTAAATGTTTGACCAATTGGATGGATTTCAGTAAACTGTCTGGTGCAGGCGAATGTGTTTTCTAGCTCGACATTGTCTGACATGCAACAATTAGATATGGACTGGCTGCAGAGCAGAGCCCAGCACTGCAGGTGGTCACCAAAAGAGAACAAATTTATGGTGGGATTTTCTAGGGAGATTTCAAAAGTACCTCCAACAGGCTGTCCCTCCTGAAGCCAGCTTGTCTTCATGGTTTACCTGAGTAAAACCAAGTAACTCTTGTCTCATGTCCTTGTCTGCTTTCCCACGTTCAGAACTTGCAGGTTTTGTACCTGGATATTCCTGGGAGCTCACAGCCTGTGATGGAGACACTGCAGAGCCTGGGATTGCACACTCACGTGCATCCCTCTGCTCTCTTGTGATACTTTTGAAGCTGTTCCGAAGGCAGGGGTGGGACATAAATGACAATGGAGTCACCTTTTTTAAGTCGTGCTTAAAAAGCAAAAGTATTGAAAGCTCAGCCTTGCCATGCAGTTTGGCTTTCAGTCAAAACCCAACTGAACCAACCCAAAAAGTAAGTCCCAGCTCTTCCTGAGTTCTGCAGCTCTCCTGGGAGGGGTGGGAGCAAAGCCACTCTGAGCTGGGAGCTTCCCACGCCATGTGATCACATCACTATAAGGATATTCAGGGTGATGTTCATTTCTGGTGTAATCCCACTGATGTTTGAATCCAGTCCCACCGAGGATGAGTCTGTCCCTTGTGCTGGCTGCAAACACTCACGCACAAAAGCACCAAGAGCAGTTGCAGAGGTCATGGCCCATTTGTGTATGCAAATGTCCCTGTGCCTGACCTGCACGTTTCGTCTCTTTATCAGATGCTCTATTCTCTGCCTAAAATTAGAATAAAAACTTGCAGTTAGCAATTTTCAATGCCAGAATTTTTTTTTCCATGACTTTTTGGGGGTAACATTTTGCTGGATGATTGGTTCTCATCCCTTCTTTGTCTCTCTGTTTCATTTTTCTCTCTCTCTTTCCACAGAGTTCCCTTTTATCCACCCTGTTACTTCCTCAGGCCTCATTTGACGTGCTCAGTTTACCAAGTCAAGAAGTGCTGTCATCACAGGCAAGTATTGTCAGCTGTTTTGATTTTGAAAGTAGACCTTGGACTGTGTGTGTCCCTGTCTGCTTTGTGTATTTTTGAATTCTTGATAAAAATAATAAAGGGACCCTAATGATGAATAAAAAAGACAAGTTTGTTATTACTGCAAAATATCACAGGGACTGAGGGGGAATGTGTAAGGAAATAAACTCCCAGATTGCTCTCAGTCAATATTTTACCTTGTGTCTCTCACAGACCTTTGTTCTTGTCATTGTCTCATGTTCTGGTTTCTTGTGGAGTTTCAGTTGTGGAACCTCTTGTGCCAAGTGTATTTCAAACAAGACGTGTATCCCTTTATTTTATGGATACCTGGTAGGCACCTTCTCTTACCCTTTCCTAATCTAATCCCAAGTAGGATCAATTTATGGAGTCACCAGGCTCAGCCTGAATTCCTGTCAGAGCTCAGCAGCAAATCCCAGCATGGTCCTTTGCAAGTCACTTCCTTTGGTAAAGTCAGGTCAGTTTTTAGTTTCTCTTCCGAGGTAATCTTGTAACTTCTGGCTCTGATAAACACCATTTGCAAGGGGCTTGCACATCAAGAGAACGAATCCTTCACACCAAGAGCTTGCTCTGTTACCTTTCAGGGATTGTCAGTGGTTGGGAAATTGTGTTGCCCTCATTCAGAGACTCTCTTTAACTCAGGCCATGGAGAAAACATCCCATCATCTCCAGAACAAAGCAGGCTGTGGCTCTGATACTGGAATCAATAAACCCCGGGGTTCGTGATGGCAGGGTCAGTGATTGGCAGCTGCTCCACAAACCCACGGCAGAGATGACTGACAGGAGAGATTTGATAAGGACACGTGGTGATCCGGGCAAAAAGACAGTAAGTGTTGCTTGTCCAAGAGTTCTGGGGGATGTAGAGTTGGGGTGATGCAGTCAGAACGGGAACTCTAAAAAGTCCTTTTCCTCGGTCCTGTCACAGACAAGTCCAAAAAGTGACAAAAGCCAGGAATGAGAACATCCCTGTCAGGGGTCATTCAGCTGTGACTCCTGCACATGTCTGTTAGCAGCTCCAGAGGCAGAGGATGAATGTAATTAGAACCAATCTTGATGATTTGCAAAGCATCCTTTGTGCTTTCAACTGCATTCCCTGGGATCAGGGGCTGGATCTTGCCTTTGACCTTCTTTCTCGAGCTGGCCCGGTGAAACTCTCCCCACTCACCCCTCAGCAGATAATAAAAGAAAAATGCAAGCCTTTAACGACTGTGTCACCACCCTTGAGAGGAAATGTGCTGGTGTAGCCACACTGCATTTCTCTGTATTGGCCTAATCTAATGCCCCATGTGGGGCTTATCACAGAGCAGGGCCCAAGCTGCAGTGCCAGGATGTGCTGCTGGGGCTGGATAATACTTTATTTTTAACAGTTCTTTCCTCACTGCTGCTGAAGCACCGTGCTGAGCTGCACAAACTCCGCTGGGAAAAGAGACCTCTGCCAGCCTAAATTTATTTCTGTTCACTGGAACAATTGGTTGGAAGTTTGTGGTTATTTCTCTTGGTAGTAGGCAAGGTTAGGCTTCCAAAACATTGAGAAATGCTCTAAAAAAATACATTTTCCAGGCACAGTTCATGCTAGTTTAGAGAATACGGAAATGAAACCACAACAGAGGTACTTGATGCTGAAAAGGAAGCACCCAGTAATGACTGCTCTGCTGCAAGATTGTAGGGTTCCTCTATTTAGGCTCAGCCTAACTTTTGGAATAAAAAGGGATGGAAAACTGTAAGGGAAACAAATGAACGGTACCATGTCATTGGATTTGTTCTGGGGAAAAGACTGAGAATTACAACTACTGTTTGCAAGCAATCTGCCCCTCACACAGGGCTCATCCCTTGTGTTTTGGAGGTCTGCAGTCTGGATAATTCATATCAGAGCCCCTCTGGCACATGGAATTGCTTTGATGGCAGTGGCAGTTGGGTGTTTACTGAGTGTTCCTTCACCTCTTGTACCTCAGTCTAGCACATATCTGGGGTGCTCTGTTTGTTCTGCTGAGGCCTCCACTGGAATGACAAAAATGTTCTGAAATCTGGAATTTCATCCTGCACCTGTCAAGGGACACATTTCTGTAGGAAATTCCCTTGGTGAATCACACAATGCAAGGTGAGGGACTGGATCTCAAAAGGATTACCAGGACTGAATCAAGTTATCCCTTAATGAGAATGGAGAAGTCTCTGTCAGGATTCCACATAAAAGCAGCCAATCACCTCCCCAGTGCAGGAAAGAACAGAGTAGGAAGGAGAAAATCTCTTGTCCTCTCTGACATGAAGAATGAAAGATGTAAAAATCAGTGCTGTTTAAAATTTGGTAAATGGAATATAATCAGTGCTCACAAAGCGTCCTCTGTACTCATCTGTGCTTGCGGGCACAGAACAGACTTGGCAACTGTCTCCTGAGTGAAATAGGAAAGGTTTCAATGCTTGTGTAAGCTTTTCAAACAAAATAGCATTTTGCAGTTCAAAACACTGTTCTCTGAGACATTGTATCTGAGAAATGTGAAACTGTTTCTCTGGGTGTTCACCAGGGTTCATATCCATGTATGAGTGGTGGTTGGAAATCTTTATCTCTGTGGTACAGGGAATTTTTTGTCATTGCAAAGGGTTTTCCTCTAGGGGAGAAATTTAATATAAAAGGGATTCATGCTACTCATGATATTTTTCCCTCAGAATCAAATCAAACCAGATTGGCTGGTGGATGCATCTTGGACCAGTGACAGACCAGATAAATCCTCCTCTGCCTGCAGACTGAAGGCAGGAACACTTTGTCACACCAGTAGTTACAATTTGACTTTAGTTTTGCTTTTTCTCCAGCAATCTTAATTTGATTCGAATTTCTGAAGTCACCCAGGGTGAGTCAGATGTGGTCAGGCCAAAGGAAGTTCTTGAATCGTTCCCAAATGAGGGAAAACATGAGTCAGTTCCGAGAGTTAAGCACATGGAGACACAAAGCACCACAGATCTCTCCGTGGTTCAGTGGGAGAGAAGGTGTCCCAGTGAGCCCAGGCTGGAGAGACTGGATTGCAGGGCTCTGGTGTCAGCAGGAGAGAGCTGTGGAGGTGCTGAGGCTGGGATACGTTTTCCACAGGGAAGACACAAGTGCTGGCAGTCATTAACATTCCTGCTGCAGCTGGATCAGCCTGGGTGCACAGATTGCAATTAATGCCAGTGCTTCCCCCGCAGTCCTGGGCAAATCTGTGCTCCTGACAGGGCCCACAGGGAGCAGTCACTGCTCAGCACCGAGGGAAAACCTCTCCTGCAGAGAGCCAGGAAACAGCAGAACCTCACCCACCACAGTGACTCAGAAAAAGCCCTGTTTAAATGTGGTTTTGGATGGTGGTGCTTCTCATTCATCAGCACAGGCGAAACGTGTGGCATTGCTGAGTCAAGAGGAGCTGTTACAGAGCAGAGCAGGCTCTGGGAGTGGGGCTACAAAATCAGGTAAAAATTCCTCATATAAAGGCAGGACCTCAGTGATAATTTTAATTTCCAGTCATGAATGTGCCAAGGCAAATCCCTTTCTCTGAGCTCCTTTCTCCTGATTCGTAGCCCATTGCTGCTGCCTCATTACCCCTCTGGCCTTTGGTGGGGCAGTAAATCTGGAGGCCTAATGGTGCACAGGGCCCTTGGAGGACAGCCCTGGCTTTTCAAATATGCATTTCTATGCGGATCAGGGATGTCCCAGTCTGGCTGTAATCAGGGGAAGAGGAAAGGAGACAAATAATCACTGAACATGACTGTTTGGGGAGCAATTCCTGTCAAAAAAACAATCAGCAGCAGAGGTGGCTGCGAGCTGGCCTCGCAGCCCCAAGCACAAGGAGTGATGGGGGCTTGTTTGATCCCCATAAACTCTAATTGCTTCTTCCCTCACCCCCAGCCAGCTGCTTCCCTCGGCTGGGCTGAAATGCCTGTTGTTCTCTGGGGGCAGGGAAAGGTGCCAGGCTGGGGGAGCTGCCCTGCTTTGTGCAGACCCTGCCGCAGGAGCATCAGCCTGACACAGCCCTGCCCTGCGGGGACCGGGCACCAAGCACAGGATCCCGCAGGGCACCTCAGCCCCTGGGTATTTTCTTGTTTCTCCAGGTGGTGCCGGCTGTGGCAGGGATTGCACGGGCTGGAGCAGCAGCACATCTCTGCTTCAGCCGAGAGCCTGGGTTATTCCAGGTGGAACAGACCTTTGGGCTATGAAATCAGTTTGCAGCTCCTGGAAGTTGAGCTGATCCCAAACTGATGTCAGCCAGCTTAATGAGCAGTCAGCAGGAGTCATGGTCCCACTAATCCTGATTGAAATCTGAGTTAGAGCAGGGCTTGGATTCCACATCTCCAGATGAATTTCTTGTGCCATCCAAACTTCATCAAAGTGTCCCGGGGAGAATGATTTTAACCAAGCTGTTGTGCTGTGTGTTGGCACAGGAACCTTGGACTCAGGGTAACTGAGGTGTCAGCTCCCAGAACATCACCCTGTGCTCAGTCCTGGGTTTGACTCAGAGACACAGCTCCAGGCTTGGTTTTTCTTTATATTATCAGGATAACAGCACTAGCGAGGGTGTGTCCATCCCTTCACCCCCCGTGGGTAAGCTCTTCCTTGAAGAGGGATATTTAAACATTCATATGATAACGAAAAAAAACCCCAACCATACAGAATTTGTATCAACTCATATCTGGGCCTGTGTGAAAAAATAATCCAGAGGCCATGGAACTGTAGGGCTGGCTCAGCCAGGCAGTGTCACAGAGAGCTCTTTCTCTTTAATTTTTTATTTGGATCCTCTCTGTATGTAGGTCACAATGACTTAAAAGAGCAGGCACTGACCAGACAAAACCAAACCTCTCAGAACAAAGCCATTGTTGCAGGAGGAGGATTTTTTCTCAAACGAGCCCCTAAATCAGCACTGAAGGATTGCAGCGTTCCCTGTGTCTCGCTCTGCTGGGGTTCCCATTCCCAGGATGGGCAGAGCTGCAGCCTCTGGGCTCTGCTGGGCTGGCTGCTGCTGCAAGTGCAGGAGGGGCACGGAGCTGTTTCCTGACCCCGTGTGCTGTGCTGACCCCTTGGAGTCAATCCTGGCTGGGTCCCCGTTCCTCAGGAGCAGAGGAGGGATGGGAAGCCTCTCCCTGCAGCTCCCATCCATGTGTCTTCCTGCTTTTCCCAGTCCTTAACCACAGGGGCTGGACAAACCTCTCCTGCTGCTCCTGCCCCTGTGAGCATCTCTCCATGGCCAACAGCCACTGCGGGGATTCATTCCCTGCTTCCCTGTGGGAATTCCTCCTTCATGCAGGGACACACAGACCAAACATCCCTGAGCTGCTTCCCAGCTTTGGGAGGGGAGGAAAACCAGATCCTGGGTTTGGCCCAGGCTCAGTCTCATGCCAGCAGAGAACAGCAGGGAGTACCAGTAACCTGCAAGGTTTTATTTTGGGAGAGGAGGGGAAGGCAGCCAAAGGTTGGGGCTGAGGAGGTCCCCAATGCCCTGGCCAAAGAGTCTTAGTGAGCCCTGGCTTGCAAACAGTGCTGGATGGCACAGGGCAGATAAAAATCCCCCAAAACCCAGGATATAAACAGGCCCTGAGTACAGCTCACTGGTAGAAAAGCTCTGTAGAAATGCAGATTGATGGGTTTGAGATCAACAAAAAACCAACAGCTTCCCCTTTGGCTTCAAAATCCACATTGTGCACCCAGACTTTACATCAGGAAATTGAGCATCTTCAGGGTCCTTCCGACCCAAATCAGTCTGTGATCCTGTGATCCTGTGATCCTGTGATCCTGTGATTCTGAATTTTGTAAACGTGACACAAACTCCAGTTCTGATGCAGGGAGAGCTGAGATTGGTTCCTTTACTTCTCCTGCCTTTTAGGACACGAGCTGCAGCTTTGCCCCTGGAACTACCAGCACAGAGCTGGCACTGGATGGTGCTGTGGCCCAGCACAGGTGAGCTCACCTGCCTGTCAGACAAATCCTGCTGCTATGGAACCACCAGGGGAGCCACGGGGACAGCCAGGATCCTGCATTACTCCCGGATCCAAATTCTTTTCAAAAGCAGATTTTGCAAGAGCATTTTGTGCCCGAGGAACCAGAATTTGGGGAAGTTGGCTCCTGTCCAGTCACTGAGCTGAGCATCCAGGCTTTTAAACACGCTGTGAGTGATCCGTGTGTTACCAGTCTGAGCCATTGAAAAAGGCAAGTTTAGATTAAAAACCAAGTTTTAAAAAATACACAAATTTCTAGATCACAGAATGTTCTGATTTGGAAGGGACTCACAAGGATCATCAAGTCCAGCTCTTAAGTGAATGGCCCATACAGGGATTGAACCTACAAACTTGGTGTTCTCAGCACCCTGCTCTGACCAGCTGAGCCAATCTGGCACTTCTTAGGGGTTTAGGAGGGAAACAGCAGTTGTTTGGTACTCCAGAGTAAAGAAACTCTTAAGTAGAAGTTCAGATTTTGAAGTATTTTCCAGATTTTTCTTCTGATTCCGGAAGGAATCTTTAAGAGAAATGTGGCTTATTCCAGGGTTTGAGAAAATCACAGCTGTTACCAACCCAGTCTCATTTTCCCACTTTTCCATCAATGTTGTTTGATTAATAAGAGCCAACTTAGTGCTGAGCAACTCAGGAATAAATCAAACTGTAGAACAGGGACACCAGATGTAATAAAAGCAGTTCCTGGAACAAGGAGGTGCAAAGATCTGCTTAGTGTGGAGGTGGGGAAGGAATGGCACGTGCAACGTGTGTATTTTCTCTGCCACAGAAGTATATTTTCTTCTCCTGATAGATGTATCTAAGGCAATATAAACAATTTCAAAGAGCTGAAAGTATGCAGTGAGATGTTGCTGTGAATCACACACATCAAAGCAGAGCTGAGGCCCAGAAGAGGCTTTCTGTGCAAAGAAAACTGGCTTTTCTTGTATTTCAAGGAAAGAAGTTCTTCTCTGCTGCTCAAACTCTGTCTGTCCCTGCACACCTGACTTGGATCAGTATTTTCAGTGGGGCGCTTGCTAAACACTGCACTGGCATAAGAAAAATTCACTCAAATATTGGTTTCTCCTGTCTGCCTTTGAGATTATTTCAGATCAAATCCTTCTTTGGTTGGTTCCTGGGGTGGTTTCTCTCCAGCTCCAGGCAGGTGCTGCTCCACCTGAGCCTTCTCCCAGGTGAGCTGCAGGGGAGGGGGGAGCAGGAAAGGCTTCAGAGGGTGACACAGAGAGGAGGGGACTTGGGAACACCGAAAGGTCAACTGCAAACCAGATGTGCCTTCAGAGAAAGAAAAGAGCGGTGTTTAGATGGAATGTTCTCTTTGCCAGAGCTCCGGGAAGCACAGCTGAGGGAATGCTCTGGAACAGCAGGATTTCTCTGGAAGGAGCTTGGAAGCCACAGCCATGTGAGGAAAGGTTCCCAATAAGATTCCCAGGAAGATAAGCTCCATTTGGAGCTGTGTTATCTGATGTGTCAGCAAGGACAATCACACAGACATTATCAAGTAATAAAATCTTTACAGCACAGCCCATGAACTGTGTAGATAAAGGGGGTGGCTTTGGGGTTTGCTCAGAAAAGTCCAGAAGAGTTGCAGTGATTCCTGTCTTTAGGGCTGTCAGTTATGAACTTTATTAGAATTGTATCTATTTCTATATAAGAAATCCAGAGAGGGAGGATTTTAACTCAGTTTTTTGACCGGAAGACTCTGCGGATAAAGTTGAATTGTATCTTCGTTGTTAGTAACCTTTGAAATATTGTCTATGTTAGACTAAAACCATTGGAGTTCAATATATTCCACAGTGGCTCTTAATCCAAAGATGATACTTCAAAGGAATCTGAGCACTTTTGTGGGAGCCAAATCAAGAGCAGCCAAAATTAGTCTTCCTGTGCCTTTTCAGGATACACAAATCCAAACTGGCTTAACAAAATTCAAGTTTCTGTTTTAGTTGTTAAAAATCAAGATAATTCCCATTTCTGCTGTCCATCCCCATCCCATTTAACTGGATACCACTGATAACATTTACTACAGGATAACTTATTAAAGAGAAGAATCCTGGTGAAAGGAGGGAATTAAATTCCCAAGAAGTTGTGGTGTCAGGTACATTTTCCCCAGGTTTAGTTTTCTGTCTCTGTAATTCCCAGCCCAGACCTCAGCAGTCTCCCCAAGGTTCCGCTCAGAAATCAGGAACACCAGTGGGATCCAAGCCCTTCCTACAGAAGCTCTGCCAGCCTGTGCAGCCTGAATGAATCCTTTGGTTGTCTTATTTTCTGGGAATTTCCTTTCTGGAGATCCAGACAGACTGAAGGTTCTCCTGATAGAGGGTTGTCACATGAAATAATTGAATTCTGTTCTAGGGAGCCCCCAAAAATACGGAGTTTTTGGAAGATCTGTGCCTTCCTCCCCCTGCAGGTGTCTCTGAACGTCTGGTGAGCTCCCGTTTTTCCTGGTTTTGTTGGCAGATCCGTGTCCTGCCTGGGGCAGGGACAGGCTCTGTGCTGTGTCACCTGTGGAGTTTGGCAGGGGCATTTCTGTGCAGTATTTGAGCTCTGTCCAAGCTGTTCAATAATTCAGCCCCATCCTGGTAATGAATTCTCTGCTGCTCAGGGCTGGAGAGCGGCAGCACCTCGGACCAGACTAAACGGGCACTTAACAAGGCCGAGCATTACAGGACTCCCCTGGAATTACCCAGCACATTAATGCCAAATGAGCTCATCCTGAATTCATTAGCAATGATCACTCTGAGTACCAGAGGAATTAATAATCATTAGCATTTCGTAGGGAGGGCTGCCGGAGAACTGCCAGCCACGGCTGGTGCAGGGCTTCGCAGGCTTTCCCCAGCAAGTTCCATTTGCAGGGAGTCATTAAATGGAACTCTGTGGTCACTGGAGAGTTCCCACTGATATTTTGAGTCCGTACTCCCAGTTCAGTTCCAATCCAGCCCTAAAAGCACTTCAAAGCCTGGCACTGCCTGCTTCAGTCACTGCTGGAATTACCTCCCTTACCCCGTTTTGTCTCCAAGTGAATCTCCCCGGCTTTCTGCAGCTCTTCTGAAAGGTTAATAAACCTGGGAGGCTGCTGGGAGCCACCCAAGGGCAGGGGGACTCCACAGGCAAAAGGAATGCAAAAACGTTGTATTTATGATTTCATGCAAGTAAATTCTCAAAGTAAAGATATCCAAGGCTTTGATTTGGCTCCTTAAAGCTCCCTCTGTTCCCAGCAGCATTTGAAGACTCAGCTGCTTTGCATATCAGAGGCAGCTGACTCGGGAGGCAGAGGGAAATCACTGCTCCCTTTGGATGACCTTTTCCTTTGGGGATGAGCTTCCACGAGAGTTTTACTTCTCTGACAACTTATTCCTGTTCACTGTCTCCAAATGCCTCACACTTGGAATTTACATTGTCCTGGTACGTTCAAATACAGCGCTGAGCATAACTGCTCCTTGTAACCAGCAAGAATCATATCATGGGATCCTGGAATATCCTGAGCTGGAAGGGATCATCCAGTCCAGCTCCTGCACAGACACCCCAACAACCCCACCCTGGGCATCCCTGGCAGCGCTGTCCAAACGCTCCTGGAGCTCTGGCAGCCTCGGGGCTGTGCCCATTCCCTGGGGAGCCTGGGCAGTGCCCAGCACCCTCTGGGGGAAGAACCTTTCCTGATACCCAACCTGACCCTCCCTGGCACAGCTCCAGCTGGTTTTAGTTGGAAATGAAGAGACACAGGGGCTTGGATGCCTGACCTGATGGATTGTGCAACTGATGTCACTTTAGTAAAGTCAGAGGGACTCAATTCCTTTATTCTTGGAATAAACTTTGTCCTGACTCAGTGTTTGGAGGATTGCTTAGTGACATTCTGCATTGTCTAGGACTCCACTGAATTTCATTTCATTTTATAACAGAAAAGACAGGAGTGGAACCATGGATTTGTTTCAGGGTGAGAGAGCAGAACCAGAGGTGCAAATTCTCAGTGCCTGTTAAAAACTCTGCACAGACAGGCCCAGGCCTGATCTCTGCTCAGACCCTGTTCTGAGTGATGCTGACCCCCAGCACCAGGCAGAGCAGCACTTTTATAATTTATTAACACTTTATGGTGTGGACGGGTGTTTGTCACCTGCTCTCCCAAGCACAGGGTGGTGTCCAGCTCTTCTGAGGTGAATAAACTCCTGCTCAGTGTGTGGCAAGAGTGACCTACCCAGTTAAACAGTTACTCCTTGGGAATTGCCTGAGCTACAAACTCACCCTGGCTCTGTGCCCACCACATTCCCCCCACTCTGAGTGCTGGAGACTTGGGGAGCTGTCAGCACTTTTCTATCTCATCATAGGACAGTTATCAACATAATCTGATCTTTATGGACAGGGAGCATAAAAGCTCAAGTACTGTTCATATAATCTGATTATCTCCTTCCCTTTACACAGGACTGGGCTGCTTTCCTTATCCAGTTTGATCTCTCTCCCAAGGTCCCTGTGATGTTACTCTGCCAGTGGAATTGTCCCCTGCAGGTTTCATGTGAGCAGGAGAGCTTATGGCTTGAGTTCATGGACCTCCTTCCCAAGGCTGTGCAGGTCCCTCTGGAGCACAGCAGTGAGGACTGAGGCTCCCATGGACGTGCCACCCCTGCCCTGCTTCCCGTGCTAGTGCTGCTTTGCTCTTTACAGGTGAGGCCTCAGCAGCAGGGTCCAGCTGGGAAAGGAAGTTTCCTTTCGTTGAGTTCAGCAATCCTGGGATTAATTCTGAAGGAGTTTTAATTAACAAACTAAGTGTCAAATATGTTTTTGGGACAGTCAGAGTCATTTTACAGCCACTTCTAAATCAAAAGCGCAAAGGAAACCCCGGTGATGACACAAGCTTCCCCAGGTCTTTCTCTGCAGAGCTGAGAACTGGTGCATGGTCCATTCTTATTTTATCTTTATTCCACCCTGAACGCAAAACCAGTGAAAACTTAAAAGTAAAAATACAGCATTTCGTTTAAATCTGCACTAAAATGAAAGCTGAGCTTTTGGCCTTGATTCCTGCTGATCTCCAGGTTATCGGCAAGGATGTACAATTGCCTGATAACCTTGATTCTCACACAGGTCGATGGCATCAATGAGTGACTCATGGGGCCCATTAAACTCTATTTCCAAGGGGTGTGGGCCGGGTGGGCTGAGAGCTTGGGCTGGTCTATAAAGCCAGGACTCAGCCCATCTGATCTGTTCTGCTCTGATCCGGCTGCTGTTCCACTTTCCCAGGCACATCCCAAGGGAACAATGGCATTCGCAGGCAAATACGAGTTTGAGGGCGATGAGAACTACGATGCCTTTGTGCAGAAGATTGGTGAGTCTGGCTGGGCCGGGCACAGGGCATGGATTGGATAAAACGCTGGGGAAAGGCTGGGAGAGCCTGGAGAGGAGAAGCTTTGGGGTGGCCTCCCAGTGCCTGAAGGGGCTGCAGGAAAGATGGAGAGAGACTTTACAAGGGATGGAGGGACAGGACAAGGGGGAATGGATTCAAACTTGCAGGGAATAGGTTTACATGGGATATTGGGAAGAAATCCTTCCCTGTGAGGGTGGGGACACCCTGGCACAGGGTGTCCAGAGAAGCCGTGGCTGCCCCTGGATCCCTGGAAGTGTCCAAGGCCAGGTTGGATGGGTCTTGGAGCAGCCTAGGACGGTTGTGGAAGGTGTCCCTGCACATGGCAGGGGGTTGGATGATCTTTAAGGTCCCTTCCAACTCAAGATGTTCCATTGATTCCATGACTGCATGTGCGTCTAGTTAAAGAGCAAGAGCAAATATAAAAATAGGTATGTGCAGCAAATACAAAGGCCCAAGCATCAAATTCCAAGCATTGCATGTGTAGGCTAAGGAGAAGGGAATATTTTGCGTCCTTTGTATCTATATATTTTTCCTGGGTATTTTTTCTCAGCAAAAAGAAATCACAATTATTATTGTAGCAAATGCATTAATGTACCGATATCTTTTTTTACACCAGTAATTTCAACTCAGAGCTTTGATATTGTAAAAAAATTAAAAATAATAAATGAACCACAAATCAGATACTCTGAGAACAAACACACCACTACCATCCTTCAGTTCAAATTCAGCTTAGATTTGATAAATTCTCTGGTTTTGCTGATTAAGGTGTCCCCAGCGACAAGGTTGAAATGGGAAGGAACTGCAAAATCGTGACTGAGGTGGTGCAGAATGGGAATGACTTCACCTGGACACAGCACTTCCCGGGAGGCCGCACAACCACCAACAGCTTCACCGTGGGCAAGGAGGCAGACATGGAGACCATGGGGGGCAAGAAGTTCAAGGTAAATTCATTGAGCTCTTCAGCTCCACAGCCTCAGGTGGATTTGGATTTAGGGTGAAAAGCAAACCAGTGTCAGGCCTAGTGAAGGTGTGGGGTAGTGAAGGGGGTGGAATGAGAAGGACTCTAAGGCCCTTTCCAACCCAAACCATCCTGGGATTCCCTGATTCCATCATCACTGATTCCTGGGCTGTCTGCCAGCACCATTTTCAGAGCTGTTAATGAGTGGAGATCTAGACCCTGCAGGTGTTGGTATACGAACATTTTTCTATTTAAATTGTGAACATTCAAGAACTAAAGCCCAAGGATTTTAGCCCTGTGCATGAGGCCAGCACACAACCTCTGTCCATAAACTTCCAGCATCAGGAGTGCATTCCAACCCAAAGTATCTGGTAAGGGAAATTCCAGCACTCCCAGCAACATGAACTCTTTCTCTCTTACAGGCAACTGTCAAAATGGAAGATGGGAAACTTGTAGCTGATTTCCCTAACTACCGCCACACTGCAGAGATTGCTGGGGGGAAGCTGGTAGAGGTGAGTGCTCACAGATCCAGGGTCGTTCATAAAAAACAAAGAAAATCCTCAAGAGTAGCAGGCTTAAAATTAGAAGTTTAGAAAAAAATCTTAAGTGAAGGACAAGCTCTGAGCCATGCCCAGGGCTGCTCCCCTGGGACTCTGGAGCTCTGATTACACTGCTCAACCAAACTTCTGGTTTGTTCTTTGTTCCAGATTTCTACTTCTTCTGGTGTAGTCTACAAAAGGACCAGCAAAAAGATTGCCTAAGGCAGCAAGGCCAGTCTCTTCCACTGCACTGAAAGCCAACAATAAAATAAACTAATTAAAGTTCTGTCTTTGTCTCTTTCTCACTAACATCCTCATATTAATGCTTACCCCATTCCTAAATATCTGACAGATACTCAGAAAATCAGAGTGCAAAAGTCAGAAGACGCAGCAAAGCACTAAATGATGGTGTGCAGGTATTTCGGGGGGTGATGCACACCTGGCATATTCCAGTGTTTCCTACCTCCCACCTACTGAACAGAAGTTCCATTCAGCTTCTGCCTGGAGAATGACAATTCTCTGCCCAACACCTACATCAAAATGCAAGACCTGGTGAAAGCCTTTTACCCCATTGCTGCTTGGAGGGCAGAAAAGGAGGGGCTTGAAAGCAAGAGAAAGTCATTTTAACACCCATTAGAAGATGTCTCACACTGCCAGCAGGGTCTTCTCCTTCTGCCAACATCTGCTCTTAACCTTAGAAGACATTCAAGGTTTTACAGCTGTAAATACAGTCCTATTTCCTCATTGCAGTCCTGCTGATTCTGCAGGGAAGGTTCATGCTTTGACTTTTGAGTCTTACTTGTGAAGCACCCCAGCACCGGGACATGAGGCTGAAATCCACAGAACGTGTCCCTGCCCATGGCAGGGGTGGAACAAGATGAGATTTAAGGTCCTTCCAACCCAAACCCCTCTGTGAGTCTGATTCTCTGCTCTGGAGAACACCAATGGTGCTCAGGGCACCAATTTGTGTCCTGAGAGAAGTTCTGAACCTTAAAAAGGAGACCTTTTAATCACTTCCTGTGCAGAACAGATGCCTTTGCTGTTAGAACTGCCTTGATGGGGGTGGGAGGGACTTTTACAACTCCAGCTGACAAATTCCTGACTCTGAACTAGCTGGCAAAGCCTAATTCCACTAGCAAGGATCGTGATGGGGTGTAGGGGAGGAGGCCCAGTGACACAATCTCCAGCATCAATGGCACTGCCCAGCTCAGCTTTAGGAGATTACTCTTCGTTTCATGCTTTATTATAACAATGTAATAACCAAAGCATTCCGCACCAGTATTTGAGTTACACGTCCATGGCATGTTGGAATAATCAGGGAATACGTAACGGGTGGCTTTGGGATGGAGACATTCATGAGGCTGCTGAGATCTGGTACCCAGCGTGCTTGATGACATCGAGTAAAAGTCTGAATAGCCAATACAGGGTGCAATCACCTGATAATCCCACAGGCAAATGTGGAATCATCTGATAATCCCAGACATGTCCCATGCAAGGCCACACTTTGTTGGACTGAGGCCCATTTCCTATTTTTCCCTATAGTTCCTCATCCTACACTTCATTGAGATAATCTTGGTCAGGATAAATCAAGAATCCAGTAAATAAGCTGTCTGTCCAGTAGGGATCGTAAAAGAGCCCATTTTGCTCCGAGTAAAAGATCTGCAGCCACACTTCATCCTCCTGCTTCAGCGCCAGGATGGTCGACCCAGAGGCCACGTCGTGGTTCCCAGTGTTGGCATCGAAAGTCTTGATCCGGTATTGGCCGTTGTGGACCAGGCCAATGGCCAAGTGCTTGTTGGCCAAAGTGATGTCGTAGGTGAAGTAGTAAATCCCGGGGATGCTGCAGATGAACTTCCCACTGGAAGCGTTGTAATGTCCTCCCTCGTTCATCAGGATCCTGTCAAACTTGATGGGCAGCCGTTCCCTGGGGTAGCTCTTGGACACTGCCACAGAAAAGGCAGACTTGGCTTTGCTGCCACTGCAGCTGCAGGGTCCCGGCAGCCCGGGGTCACCCTGGCTCCCTTTGGGCCCTTTCTTCCCCGGGGCCCCGTTTTTCCCGGGGTTGCCCTTTAAGCCCTTGGGCCCCCGGGGCCCTGCCTTGCCAACGGCTCCTGCTTTCCCCTTCGGGCCTGGCTTGCCCGGGTTTCCTGTTCTGCCCTGGGGACCTGGAAGACAAATGACCTTATCAATTTTCCTTATCAGTTTTGAGGGAAAGAGCTGATACAGCGGATGGAAGGGGGTTAGAGCATTGTAGCAGGGATTTAATTTAGGACAAAGCCATTGCTGGTGTGAGAATCCCAGTGAAATCCCACCTGGGGCTGGACATCTGTCGGGACTGACCACCCGGGGTAGGCAGGGAGTTGGTGTGGTAACAGTGGCACTCTGGTTCCATTATCTGGCTCACTTGAGAAAAAGGAGGAATTAAAGAACGAGCTTTAAATGTTTGGGTTTTACGGAGTGGGGCAGGTTTGTGAAGCTTTCAGAGCCTCGCTTTGAGCAGGTGAGTACTTTTGATCTCATGTCTCTTTTTTTCTCTCTGCTTTTTTCTTACATTTAGCATGAAACTGTATAAAAACAAGACAAAAGTAAATCTAGATGTGGTAAAAAGCCCAACCCAACTGGGGGATGAGCCAGCAAACACCGGGGGCAGGGGCTGCCTTGAGATGGGAAGGGAGCTGGGCCGGCAGTGATTCTGGCTCGGTGGTATCTGATATGAGCAAAATCGTGAGGATTTATGCAGTGTCTCTTGAGTGTAGCAAGAGCAGATCGAAATGCAGCTGCGGTTAGAAATCTGCTCTCCAGATTCCCGGTCTGGGGGTGGGAGAAGGGAGGCAGCCGCAGGCTGGGCTCGCTGGCGTTGCTGAGGCAGGAGTGCTCTCTAGCGTGGCAGAGGGAAATCACTGCTCCGCACAGGGCTGCTCCTGCTGCCGCCCGGCTCCGGGAGCATCCAGAGCACAGCCCCACCTCAGGACCGAAGACGGGCTGTTTGCCTTGGATTAGGTCCGGCATGGCCAGTGCCTGTCCCGTTACCGGTCCTTCATTTCCTCACGTGGCTCTGGTTTTCCTGGGAGCAGGAACCAGAGATCAGCTCCTGGTCTCCTCCAGAGAGCCTTGATCAGCGCAGGGCAAACCTCACTGCGTCACACAATGAAACCAACGGAAACTGCACACAGCTGTCAGGACAGGATGTGAGTCTGGAACTCCTCTGATCACTGGGATCATTGAGGGGACAGTGGGAATTCTGGTGGAGTTTCCCATGAGGTGTTGCTACGAAGGGGCTGTTGCACCACAGCTTCCACCTTTCCGTTGTTGTGTTGAGCACCTCTCTCTTACCTTCATCGCCGTGCTCGCCTTTCTCCCCGTCCTGGCCGTCCTTGCCGTCCTTGCCGGGGAAGCCCATCCTGCCCACGGTGCCGGGAGTCCCTGGCACGCCGGGGGGCCCGGGGGGCCCGGGGGGCCCTGGCAGGCTGCAGGCCAGCTGGGCACCCTCCTGCAGCTCCCGCTTGGCAAAGCCCCCCAGGATGTGGTTTGCCACGCAGGGCACAGTCCAGAGGAGCAGCACAGCAGAGATCATGGCACAGCCTGTGGGGAGGAGATGGGATGTGGGAGCAGCGTGTGGGCACCACTGGCACGGGCTGGTGAAGAAACTTGCATGAAAATGGGAGATAATTTGCCTTTTCTTGGCAGAGTGGGGGAGCTGTTTGCTTTGGTGTGATGTGATTCCAAGGACTTGGCTCATGGAGTTTTCTAGGTTAGACCAACATTTTTATCGAACTTACTCCTCTCCAAGCCTGTATCTGTGGCCATCCCTCATTTTATTTTGCCTCTTTTCCCCAAGAACACCAGGAGCAATGGCAATGGGGTGCAGAAAGCAGCTGCTTGGGACCCAGGGAGTGGAGGAAGGGGAAGGGGTTTGGTGTGAGCATCCCCAGCACGACCTGCCCGTGGTTGGGTCACTGGGGTTTCTCCAAAGCACAAAGCCCATCGTGTGATGCAGGGCAGGACTCGGGCTGGGCAGGATTTGGGCCAGGCCTTTTGCCTGCCAGTACGAGCTGAGCTTCATCCCCTTCCCAACTGCAGCTCAGCTTTAGCAGCTCCCCAGTACTGTTATGTGCAACTCCTGCACTGGAAAGAAGATGCTTAAAGCACTGGCTAAATTCCATGTCGGCCTTAGCTCTCATCCTGCTCTCGGTTCCTGAGGGGTGGAAATGCATATTTAGATGCTCCAAATCCAGCCAGCTGATCCTACATATTTATGCTCAGTGGGAGCCCCCAGTTCTGTGATACTATAATTAAGAATGTGCACAGGGAGAGGGAAATGCAAACCAGATCCAGGGCTGGATTTGGCTGCTAAGCCCTTTGGTTCTTCAGCTCTGATTTGCTGCTGCTGAAAGGCATTGGTTTAATGCACTTGTGAGATGGAAAACACCACCCAGTGTTCATGTGGAAAGTTGAATGAAGGCTTCTGAGTTCATGGGAAGGGAAACAAAATGTTCAAATGCCTGTGGAGTGAGAGATCACAAAGAAAGCTGCATCCCTGCTTCCCAGAAACCCCTCCAACGGGGCAGAGAAGTGAGAGGCAGCCGAAGGTGGATGACACTCACAAGCTGTGGCAGCGAAAAATATCATTGTGGAGCTTAACCTGGAAAAAAGCTGGGAATGCCTCATGTGGAGTAGAAATGTGTGAGAGGGAGCAGAGGGTGGGAGGGCAGCTCCTCCTCCGAAAGTTTCTTACCATTATCACTTCTGTTACTTTGAAACAACCCAGCTCGTTGACCTGATGGGATAAAAAGTGGCAAACAAAATCCCCCGAGGCTGGGAAGTCAGTGGGACCAGCACTTGGGTAAGTGGGGAGCATCCAAGTACCTGGAGCTGTGCTCTGGCACAGCTCCCGAGGTGGTGTTAATTAACCGAGCCACAAGAACTCTTCATCCCATATCCCAGCAACGTGTGTGGGATGCAAAGCACCACCACATCCACAAGAGAATCTCTAAATAACCTCCTGGAGAAATCTTTTTGAAAGAGAGCAAACCTCATGCTGTTCCACCTTAAAAGGAAAACTGTTCCTCGATGTAGAAGGTCCGATGAGCTCCAAAAAGCAAATTGGAAGCAGATCAGCATCTCCCCTCTCTGCGGTGTGGGCAGCCAGCCCGGCACAGGAGGCTGTGCAGCAGCAGGGCTGATTTTCCGATGACATTTTAACCAATGGCTTTGTCGCCAGGGTTGGAGACCTTTGGGCCATGACCAATGCCTGTTGTGCATTAAAGAGGTGTTTCCGTAAGAAAAGATCCTGCCTGGAAGAGTCAGGACCAGCTGTACTTTCTGCCGCTTCCAGGGCAGCTGGGCTGAAATCCCAGAGGAAAATCCCTGAGAGTTGCCAGATGCGGGGTTTGGTGGCACGTGCAGTGGCTGGATGGTGATTTTTTGGCCAGCAAAGCCACCCTGTGCCATGTGGTGGTGGGAATAGGAGACTCTGGGGGAATTGCTGCTTGGAGGGAGGCAGGAGCAGGACGAGGGGACCCAGCAGTGAACAAACACTGTGACTTTCTTCTCTATTTCCTTTCAATACTCGAGGCTTTCTCACACAAAATATCCATTGATTTGTTCCCTGCTGCTGCACAAAGCAACGGCAAAGGAGGGAAAGCAGAGGATGCACCTTCTGTCCTGAACCTGCAGCGCTCTCTTGGCTTCAGGCGCCGGGAATTCCTGTGCCAAACCTTTCCTAGCCTGGAGCAAAACCACCAGGAATTCCTGTGCCAAACCTTTCCTAACCCCGAGCTCAAACCACCAGTCTCGGCAGCTGCCCAGAGCAAGGACAGGCTGCAGGAGGTGGGAGCTCCCAGCAAAGGTTGAGGAATGTTTCCTTCATGGTGTTATTTCTTTAACTGGCAACTGTTGCCTTCATGGATGCCTGTGCAGGCTTTGGAAACCTGAGTGCTCAGCGACTTAGACCTTATTTGGGAAGTTTTCAAAGTTAACCTTAAGAGGAGGGAGAGGCAGAAAAAGGAAAAGTGGATCTACTCACCAGCCTAATCTCCTCAGCGAGATCCTGACAGGCGCTGGCAAACCCCAGGGCTTCAGGCAGATGTTTTGCTGCAGATCCCCAGGCCCGTCCTACCACAGCAGGTCCTGGGAGGGCTGTGTAGGATTGACTTTGGTCCTTTTTACTCCCGTTTTACTCCTTTTTGTGCGTAGTTTGAGCTCCCTGCAGCAGCTCCACTTTGGCTCCACGTTGCCAAAGGCATATTTTTATTATTGTGTAATGGATCTGAGCCTCTGCCTCAGTCATGTGGCACGGGAAGAGGTTTTTACGCACATGTGGCTGGAAAGCTCTTGATGCTTGGGGAGCTTTTCCCTTTCTCCCTCTCCCTTGCAGTCCCGGAGGAAAGGCTCAGGGGTTGCCTGGATCATTTCTGGTTGACGCTGCCCCTCTCTGCTGTAGTCGCTGCTCACGCAAGCAGGGAATGGGTAACTGTGATCCAGCTGGGGAACAACTTTGACACTTTATCCCAGAGCATTAAAGGGAAGAAATCTTGTCCTGGGGGTGGAAACACTTCGAATCACTCCAGGCTTGAATTCAGGGACAAAGTCATGAAGCAGCAGCTCTGCAAATGCAAATTTGTACCTCAGCACTGCTTCAGGCTGATGTGCAGTACAAAATACAACTTTGTCATAGGGATGGCAGGGCAGTTTTCTGTCTTGGGAAAGGGTTGGGATTTTGTTCTAAGCTTGGAAAGTAGTTACAAGCCCCCAGCAATTGCTTCAGGTAAGGCAGGAACAGCAGCAGCAGCAGCTGAAGCTAGAGCAGGATGCTCTGGGATGCTGCCTGGGTTGGTGTGGACCAGACTCATCTTTGGTTGTGGGTTCCTGCTCTGGCCCCGCCAGGATCCCCGCCAGGATCCCGCACGGGGCATGGGACAGGCGTGTGCCTGGTGGCAGGGCTCCAAACCCTGCCCTGCAGCTCTGCAGCCAGTAAATCCCTTCTGCTCAGTGCAGAATATCAGCTGACTGGGAGAATGCTGGAACTGTCATTCCTTACTCTGCCCAAATTCATCCTTCTCAGAGCTGTCGTGGTTTATTTTTAAGCCTTCCCCTGTGCTTGCTTTTGGCACTTGGTGGGAATGGATGTAACATAAAAACGAAGTCTGTACACGGTTGGCTCTGTGAGCTGAGGCCAGTTTAGATGCTCCTGGGAGGACTGGGAACATTTGGCTAAGGAAGCACAGGGCTGTTTTCGTGGTGTGCTGACAGTCCCACAGAGATCCTGCAGAGCCAGTGCCCCGGCCCCAGCTCCCTGACACTGAACAACCTCCTGGAGAATAACCCCCCTTCCCAAGCAATCATCAGCTTTGCATTTCCCTGGGAAAAGGGCTGTTTTAGAAAACTGCCATATGGCTGCAGAGCTCCGGCTGCCCCAGCCCCACTCCCCTCTAGCACTGGGGTGAGCACAGCTGGGACAGACCCAGACACTGCTCTGAGGGCTGCTCTGGACACTGGGCAGATAGGAATTCTCACTTTTTGCCTGTTTCCATAAAGCTTGTAGGAACCCAGATCACCTGCTGGGCCCCTCTGCCTGGGTGTGGGCCAAAAAGCTCAAGGCACTGCACGTGAAATAGGAAAGCAGGTGAAAGCTTCCTGGGAGCTTTGCCAGGGTGCCAGTCAGATGGGCCTGGGAAGCCACAGTGCTTTCCTCAGACACTGATGGTGTGGAAAAGGAAAAGCTCCTCTGCTGATTCTGCTCCTGCCCCATGGCAGCTGTGCTTTGGAATGGGTGTGACACGGGCCAGAGATGAGAAGATGCTTGGACACACAGCAATCCTGCCAGGCAGCCCCAGGCAGGAGCAGGGAATTCACAGCTGGGGGTGATTTTGTGCCCAGGTCTGCAGCATGGGGAAGGCAGCGAGAGCCTGACCTAGTTCAGCAGCGTGGGGAGAAACTGCTGGGAAGCTCCTGCCAGGCAGATGGAAAATCTGCCTGTGGTGCAGGGCCAGGCCAGGCTCCGCTGGGGTCCCAGACAGCTCTGCTGAGAACACTTGGCAGCACAATTTGTTAAATAAACAAACTGCCCATGCACAGAGAATCAGAGCAGCCTGAGACTCGCACTCAGTGCTTTCTGTGTCAGTGAGACGTCGCAGGGGACATTACAGCAGATCTTGTCCCCCTGGTGCTGCTTTTTAGCAGAAGCCTCGGTGCTGCGACCCCCATGGTGTCGCCAGGGTCCCGGGGAAGGGGGGCTGGCTCAGGGACAGGCGTGGGCTGGGGGTGCAGTCCCTGCTCAGGATGCTCTGCCTGGAGTGGGGGTGGAACAACTCAAACAACGCCCTGCTTGAAAAACTGTCAGTGAGCGGAGAAGGGGTTCACGCTGCTTTTGGGGTGAATAATGCTAAAATCAGCCTTACTGGTTGATCCCAAAGTTAAACACCCTGAGAGGGAAGTGAAGGTGTGGCAGATGATAGAGTGCCTGCTAAAGGAACAAACAAGTGATGCTACTGACACCCAGAGCTGCTGAGCTGGCACAGCTGCCCCAGACATACCTGACTGACAGCCCAGGCCCACTTTTTAACAGGTTTTCCTGCATGCCCTTCTGGGACTGTCGTGGAGATTCCTCCCCGGAGCGGGGACACCCCTCAAGGCCACTTCTCAGGGCTGAGCCAAAGAGATTTGCCCACAGTCGTTGGTCTGGGTGAGTAACACCATTCTCTAGTTAATATTTTTTTGCTATTTTTAGTATAATTGCCTCAGTATAACTGCTTTAATATAAATGCTTCAATTTTGCTTCAAAAATAGTGCACTGTACTATACTAGTAGTTCTAGCTTCCCATACTAAATAGCAAATAATTCTGTTTAAGGTCTTTTTAGTCTTATAATCAGCACAGTAAATCATTTATTTCTATATAAATGTATCTGGTTTGCCACCCTTAATCCTGCAGGACAAAGTCACCTAAAGGTTCAATCACCCTTTGCTGTTGCTGCGCAAATGCTGTGGGGGAGAACTGGGAGCCCCTAAATGTGGGTGACCATCAGTTCCCAGGCCAGGACAGGGCTGTGCCCCAGCCTGGAAGGATTTCCCCTTGTTTACCTTCTGAGCACTCACTGGTTTCATTGTTAGGTACTGACCTTGCAGCCATGACTTTGTGACCCAATAAAATAATTCAGCAAGTGCCAGAAGAGCTGAAATTCACCCAGAGGCAGGAGGCAGCCTAAAAATCCAGCAGTAACAATGGGAGTGTGCCTCTCACCAAAGACGAGTGTCAATGCTTTGGGGTTTTTGGGAGATACTGATAGGAAGGAAGAAGCATTTTTCCACCCAACAGGCCTCCAGACTTAGTGTGGGATGGTGATTTGAGTAATTTTTATTGCCCTGCCTAAAAGCAGTTTGAAAGTCTGTAAGCAGTCTACAGAGAGTGATTGTCCCTCTCCAAAAGCCCCCATAAAAATGAGTCAAAACCCTGTTTAAACCTAAAGGATGCCCTTGAGACTATTAGCTCTGCTTAGGAGCTGCAGCCCTGACCCATTAAGATAAAAATAAATAGAGCTTATTTTAGGAAGACGGAAGTGGGAACCAGCCCAATCACCAGTGAGCCACTGCCAGCACTGAGCAGATACTGTGTAAAGGTTGGGATTTTTCTTTTTGTTCCACGTACCTTCTAATTCAAAGTAAATTCAGCAACCTTTTTGACTCACCACAATTGGCCCCTGCCTTGATGCCAAGTAACGCAGTTAGACAAGAAAGGATTTCTGAAAATGCCTTGTATTTCCCAATTACAAAAAACCTCCAGCCCCCCTGCTCTGGAGTCTGTAGCACAAGGCTTGCACCTTAACCATATCCAATAATAATGTAAAATAAACAAGACACCAAGAACATGAGAAATAGTTTCTCTACTCCTACCTTAAAGCCGCAACTGAACCCCATGGCAGAGATGCTGCAAGAAGGACCAGAACTGCTATTTTATTTAGGAGCAATAAAAAATTTCTTAAAAAATAACTCACAGCTGGTGTTCAGCAAGTTACCTCAAAACTCACCTCAGGCAGCAAACAAGGCAGGCAACAGCAGCAGGCTCTCCATTTTTCATAATTTTGATTCTTCAGGGCTTTCTTTGCTCTCCAGTTTGTAAACAAGAGCTTGTCAGGCAGGAAAATACACCAGGGAAACTGAAAGAGATAGTAACGAGCTTGGCAAACTCAGCTTTCCACTGCAGCACACCAAGGCAAGAGGGAGAACATCCAATATAAACCCCAAATTAAGCTACCTATAAGATGCTCTCAAAGCAGCCTCTGAACTTCTTTCTTAACAAAACCCACAACTTTATACCCAGTGAGCAGCTGGGGGCTGGGTTGTTCAGCTCAGAGGTGGTGAAAACTACTCCACCAGCACATGGAGAGAGGCCAAAGGCTAAGAGCAGTAATATTTAGTTTTATATATTCCTGCAAATAAACCAGGATTAATTAGACCAGGAAACACTAGCGCCTCCCCAGCTCCCTCTGCGGGCTGGCTCTTAGCTCTCAGCCTGTAATTTCCCATGTGAAAAAGGTTAATTCAGAATTAGGATCTCATTTATAACAAGCTTTCAGGGCCAAGGCTTAGCCCAACTGCAATGAACCTGTGGTTTCAGGGGCCAGCTGCAGATCTTTCTCTTTGCTTCCTAATCAGAAAGAAACCTCCCTCACATTCCACAGCTGCAACCTATATAAGGGATGGGGCTGAGGCACTCTTGTTTTTCCCTGAATATTTGGGGGGAGGTATTTTTTTCATCCGCAGCCCTCAGGAGCATGGAGAGCACTTGGAGGATTTGTGTGTGTTTGTACTGCTGCCTGCCCTGGCTCTCAGCTGGCACCCAGTTCTCCCCCCGCTCCAGGGGCCGGGGGAACTCTGAGAAGGCCTCTGGGTTTTTGGCAGCTCCTGAGGATGCTGCCGGTGAGCTCAGCGCGGTGCTGCAGCTGCCCCAAGGCGGGGGACCGGCCCCTGCCCTCCTGCCGCCCCTGCTCAAGGTGCTGCACGCCCGCGGCCCCCGCGGCTGGCACAGCGAGGCCCCGCGGCTGCAGCCGGACTCCAGGGCCCTTCGGTACATGAAGAGGCTGTACAGGATGTCTGCCACCAGGGAGGGCATCCCTAAGGCGCACCGAGGCCGCCTCTATAACACGGTGCGGCTCTTCACCCCGTGCTGGGACTGCGAGCACCGCCACAGGGGCCTGGGGAAAGGTAGGTGTGCAGTGCCTGGGCTGGAGAGGTTACACGGGGTTTCTGTGTGCTCTGTGCTGGCAGCAGGAGATAAAAATACCTCCTTTCTTTAGAGCTGCTGCTATTTTAGTCCTGGAGGCTCTTCTCCTAAACTGTAGGAGTTTTTCATAACCTACTTCTCCTTGAATGGCATTAGGCACAGACTTCACAGGGTGGGGAACACCACACAAGTGGTATGTACAAGACATGCTGATGTTTCGGGCTGACTCATCTCCTCATGAGTCACAAAAAGCCGCAAGCAGATCTAAGCAAAGTAAGAAAAGTGGAAAAATTGTTTAGGCATAACAGGCAGCACATTTCCTTCTACAGCCCGTCTTGGTTTTGCTTTTTTCTAAAAACCACAGCATTGGTAAAAAAATTTGTACCCAACTGCCAGAACCTGCTGCCAGAGACTCCTCTCCTTGCCTGGTACATTTGCTAGAGAAAAATCATGACCAAAACCTGAAGGGAAGAGTAGAATTACTCGCAAATCAGGCTCAGGACTGGGATGGCTGGGCACCCTGTAACTTATGATGCTTCCACGGTTTTCTTAAATGTGGGCTGGTCACAACAAGAGCACCTAGAAGTTCTTGGCTGTTAATCCTACTGAGGTGACCTGAGTTCTCCTGACTCAGATTTTTCACTAGAAAGACAGATAAACATAGAAAGATAAACACAAGCATTGTACTGCTGCACAGGAACAGCGCTCTGAGGGTGGTGTTCATGGTTTTTATCATCTGGAGTGTTTAGTTCCTGTTACCCCACATCAGCACTAAAGAGGCAATAGGTGACTTCCTCCTGTGCTGGTTCTTTTAATGAAATAAATCCAAATAGCTCTTAAAATCAGGGGTTTTCCTGTGTTTGTTTTAATGTCTTAATTTTTACCTCTTATGTCCCTGACCCAAAGTAGAAATTTCATGTAATAAATGTAAGGGAGGGCATCTAAGTTGTTTTCTTCTGCTGCTGAATAGTTTTTACTTATTGACTACAACAGTCTAGGCAGAAAAATAAGGCACATTAACACTACAGGAATCTCTTTCCCTTCCCAGGAGATGTTCACTCGGTGGATTTACTCTTCAACTTGGATCGTGTTACTGCTCTGGAGCACTTACTCAAGTCTGTCTTGCTCTATTCCTTCGACACCTCTGTTCCCATTTCCTCTTCCATTACCTGCATATGCCATTTATCCCTTAAGGAACACGATTTTTCCAACCAAGTTTGCCCCAGCATTTCCCACTCTCTAGCTTTTAGCCTGCACTTCGATGTTAGAAAACGCAAATGGGTGGAGATGGATGTGACTTCTTTCCTCCAGCCTCTGATTGCTACGAACAAGAGGAATGTCCACATGGCTCTGAACTTCACTTGTCTGATGGGTGACCCACAACAGAGCACGAAACTGGAAAACGCTGTTAATGTGACACTGGTTCCCCCTTCCCTTCTGCTGTATCTGAATGACACCAGCGAGCAAGCTTATCACCGGGGGAGCTCACTTGGGCACGGGAGGAAAAGCCCAGCGCGGGCCAGGCAAAGCAGCAGCCCACTTGTGGATCCTCCAAAGGGTGACAAAGGACAAGACAATCCCCAGGGTAAAAGGGCCTCTCGCCAGCGAAGGAATGAGAATCCAAAAGCAGCACCAGCCACTTCACCTCACAATCTGAGCGAGTATCTGAAGCAGTTTGTGTTCCCTCAGCACGAGTGTGAGCTGCACAACTTCCGCCTGAGCTTCAGCCAGCTGCGGTGGGACCGCTGGATCATCGCCCCGCACAGGTACAGCCCCCAGTTCTGCCGGGGGGACTGTCCCCGCGCCCTGGGCCACCGCTACGGCTCCCCCGTGCACACCATGGTGCAGACCCTCATCTACGAGCGGCTGGACCCCTCTGTGCCCAGGCCCTCGTGCGTGCCGGCCGCGTACAGCCCGCTCAGCGTGCTGACCATTGAGCCCGACGGCTCCATCGCCTACAAGGAGTACGAGGACATGATCGCCACCAAGTGCACCTGCCGGTAGTGGGGATTCTGCTTTAATCCACTTTGGGGTGGGTTTGCATTCTCAAATACAGATTTTATCTTTGCGTTCTCAGGATCTGTAGCTACAGCCGACTGAGCAGCATTGCTGTAACTCCGGGAGGTGGGATTTAGCACGGAGCTAGCAGAAGGGGTTCACGTCAGAGCACTGATTTTTTTGTACTCATTCAGCCTTTCTAGAATGTGCAATTAAATGTAAATAGTGTCTTTTTATTGGGAGAATTTTGCATTTAAAATGGGGAAAAGGTTTCAACTACTAAATGTCTATTTTAAGCTGCTTTATTACAGATTAAAAAAAAAAAGAAATAAATGGCTATCATGCATGCATACCCTGACATACAGTGCCTGCTACTCTGCCTCTGCAGAAACCTTCTGCGTGACATCTCCAGCAATGACTAGGAAGAGAAAAAAGTCTTTACTGTTAGAATTATTTCCTCAGTTTTTCATTCTCTTCCAAGCAGGATGACACAACCCTTCCTCACAGTTCTGTAAAGAGTTACCACGTTGTTTTTTGCTTTTCTTCTGTTACACTCTTTGGGCTTTCTCAGCTAAAAGGAGGGTAAGAATTTAAGGGCAGCTGTGGGTAACTTGTGAACATTTAAATTAAGGCACTATTTTGGTAAGAACTGGCACCAGGTGAGGCTTCATTTGGTTCAAGAACAAGGAGCAGCTGTCCATGGGGTGAGGGCAGAGGATTGTCCACTGGAGCCACACTGCCACTGGTGTCTGAACTAGGAAGAAAAGTTTAAAAAGCTTAATCCCCAAAAATGGCTTCTAAAAGCCTTAAATGAGTTGATGTAAATGCTGTTCAATGGGTTTGATATTCTGAAATGTGGGGCCACAGCCTTGTTTCCACTCACAATGAAACTGTAGGTAACAAGTGCCTCAACTCCAGATGCTTTCACACCAAGTTCTTACTGTGATTGATTTATTATGATTTATTTTCTCCTCCTAGACTTGGGGTTCTCACACAAAACCTCTCAGCTTTAGTGGAGATTTTTCTTGTTTGTTTGTTTGTTAATGAAAGGCTGTGGAGCAGCAGTGTCTTGTAAAACTTGTTCAGAGCGGCCTTTAACATTGACTTGCTAATGGATTAATAAATAAATGCTGTAACTTTCTACATTCAGCCACCCAACCAGCCCCTACCTTAGATCCTGAGCAATTCCAGAGGCTGGGAATTTAGCCTGGCAGGGCAGGGACTGCTCCTGAGAGGCTGCTGTGTGGTGTCACTTTGATGGTTCAGCTACTGAACCCACTGATGTTGGGGTGAGTCTGGAGAGCTTCTGGAGGTGTAACAGGCACAAATCTGCCCTAAAAGTGAGGATCTTGCTCCAGGTTTCAGTCTCTGACTGCTGAAATCAAAGCGGTTGACACCAAAAGCTCAAAACAGTATCTTGGCGTCACATAAAATCTTCCTGGTCCCAGCACTGTGGCTGGTTGGATGAGTTTGGATTGTGTCACTCCTGCTCATCTCTTCAAACTCTGGGAATTTGGCTTTGCACACCTGCCAGAGAAGAAAATAAATGGCATTGTTTCCTGACACAAATCCTTCTAATTATGGTGAAATGTCTAATGTAGTCCAATAATCCTAATATATTCTAATATTCCATTAATGGGGATCATGTTTAATATATTCTAATAATTCCAATAATAATGTATTAAATATGTGTAATATTTTGTAATAATTCCAAAAATGTTGAACCTATCTAATATATTCTAATAATAATTCCAACAATGCTGATAGTTTAACATATTCTAAGACATCTAATATATTCTAATATTAGTTCAAATAATGGTAAATATATCAAATATATCATAAGGATCCAAATAAAGTTGAAAACGTCTAATACAGTCTAATAATTCTACTATAATTCAAATGGTGAAAATGTCTAATATTCTACCCATTCTTATCTATTCTAATAATAATTTAAGTTTGGTGTCAAATATATTCTATAATTCGAATAGTATGGAATATGTCTAATATAGTCTAATAATTATAACAGACTCTATTGATGATTCCAGTAATACCGAAGATTTCTAATAAGAATTTCAATTATGTGGAAAACGTCTTATACATTCTAATAACAATTCCAATATCGTTTACGATGCTCATTGCGGGGGGTGTGGCGGGATATTGAACCTTTAAAAGCCTTTTCCAGCTCAAACTATTCCATAATTCCACGATTTTGTGCTTCAGACGCTCCCGCTGTTCGTCGGAACTCCACAATCGCCACACGAAAGTGGGTTTTTTCTCCGACAATTATTTATTTTTGGCAGCTTCCGCGCTGAGGCACCGCCCCCC
>VZTD01004942.1:0-36614 GCA_013397725.1 Rhagologus leucostigma | reverse complement strand
CCCCCTTGCGGCCCCCCCCCCCCCCCCCCCAGGTGCCTCACGTGACCGCCCCTTCCCCTCAGGGCAGGGCCCGTTTGTGGCGCACCTAATTTATTACAAATCGCGTGTTAAAACCACACTTTAGTATAACTGTGATTTATAACACACATCTTTCATTGCCTCGATCGTTTTTTACAAACAGAAAGCGCAGCTCGCGGTGCCCCGGAAGGCGTCGCCCAGGCGGTTCCGGGTCGGGCGGCGGCCATTGCGCGGTGACCGAGGGAACACCGCGGCCATGGGGAAGCACTTCGGGAACCTGGCCCGGGTGCGCCATGTCATCACCTACAGCCTGTCGCCCTTCGAGCAGCGCGCCTTCCCGAATGTCGTGTCCCACGGCATCCCTAACGCGGGCCGCCGCTTCACCTCCCAGGTGTTGAAGGTGGTGCCCCGTGAGTACAGGGGGGATTCCTCCCTTTTTGTGCCCCCTTCGTAGTGTAAATTTGGGGAGGGGGAGCGTGGGACTGCCAGGGCTGAGGGGGAGGTTGTGGGTCGTTGTTTTGTCGCAGGAGGTCGGTGCTGTGTGCGGTGCAGTATCCCCTCACTGCGGTGTCCCCATATTGTGAATATTCCCTTGTTCCAATGTCCCCATGTTGTGAATATCCCTTTTTCTCGGTGTCCCCATGTTATGAAATCCCTTTATTCCAGTGTCCCTTTCTAGAAGTGTCCCCTCATTGCATCGAATGCTCCTTTATTGTCAGTGTCCCCTTACTGCAGTGTCCCCTCACTGTGAAAGTCCCCTTATTGTGAATGTCCCCTCACTGCATTATCCCCTTAGAGCAGTATCCTCTCGTTCCACTGTCCCTTTATGGAAAGTGTCCCTTTCTAGCAGTGCCCCCTCATTCCGGTGTCCTCTGACCGTGCCTGTCCTCTGTCCCTGCCAGCCCTGGCCATCGGTTACCTCATTTATTCCTGGGGGACGCAGGAGTTCGAGCGGCTCAAGAGGAAGAACCCGGCTGACTATGAGCACGACCAGTGACCACGAGCAGTGACCACGAGCAGTGACCACGTGGCTCCGGAGCTCCTTGGGGACCTGCTGTGCTTGTTCCCATGGCCGGAGGGGATTAACAGGGAGATAAGCCTTGGCTAATAAACTGTAACTTTGCCCCATGACTCTGTGTGAAATCTGTGTCTTGAGCTGTTTGAGGTGAGGAGCATCAAATCCCTTGTCTGGTTCTCTCTGTACAGGCAGATAATCAGGCTGAAGTTCCATGTGCTCGGATGTTTTTATCTTAAAGCACTTCCAGCCTTTGTAATTCCTGTTTCTTTGAAATACTCCTCAACATAAAGTGCAGCGAAGGCCAGTTTGAAATTGTTCCTTGTCCCCTTTATTTTTCCCATCATTGGCCACTACTTTTCCTCCAGCCGTGAGATCTGTGAAAAACAAACACTCCCTGGTTTGGTATCGATTAAAGTTGGATGGGCTGGCTGGTGGCTTGGGATTTGGGATGGACCCTGACCTCTGGCCAGAGGCTTGCTCTTCACGAGAGCCCCAGGCAGAAGATGAGATGGAACAGGTACAGGCTGCACCAGGAGCGGTTTCGTCTCTGTGTAACAAAGGAATTTTTTCCAGTGAGAACAATCAGTCCCTGGAACAGCCTGAGGGTTTCAGAAGTGACTGGACAGGGTGCCAGGTAACCTCCTCTGGGCTCCCTTCCCACAAATGCCTGCACCAGCTGATCTGTCAAGGTCCCTTCCAACCTGGGCTGTTCTCTGATCCTGTGATTCTAATTACCTAGTTATATTAATGTTAATTGGGTGATTAACTACACTCAGTGGCAAGAGGCTGCATTAGAACCTTCTTGAAAGCTGCCGGGAGAAACAAGACTATTTAATGCCTGAAGATGATTAAAAACCAGCTGCTGGTAGTAAAGTCACTTAAATATCTAACAAATCCACCCTGTGGCTCTGAGTATAGAAACACCTTCACTGTTGGAAGCTCAGAACACCTGGCTAGTTCCTTTATCCTAATTTTTTCCTCCCAGTGTTCCACTGACTGCCGCCGGCTCCCACCCCATGCAGAGCAACACGTTGGTGTTCCTGCTGTGCTATTCCTGTAGCTGTCCTGGGAGTTTATCTTATCTGCAGGGCAGCGATGACGTTTCCCTGTGTGAGTTTCCCCGTGTGCTCAGGGCTGGGCTGTCAGGAAGACAGTAATGCTCAGGCTCTCACTTCAGGAACTTGGGGTAATGCAATTTTTATAGCTCAGTGCTGGAGTACTGGGGCTCAGAGCACACAAGACTGAGCTCAGCCTCTTGTGTTTCCTCCAAGCACAGCCCGAGGCTGGCATAAATAACAATAAAATCAATCAGCCAGTGCTCCCAAGTTGTGCCAAAAATATTCTGTACTTAACTGCATTTTGGGTCACTAGTACTTCCAGGCAGCTTAAGCAAGTGGGGAGCAAAACTGGCTGCTGTGGCTGTGAGCCGGCAGAGATGTACAGAGGCAGATTTATCCCAGAAGAGACCTTAGAGCTCACCCAGCCCCACCCCCTACGCACCCAACCTTCCACTATCCCAGGCTGTTTCAAGCCCTGTCCAACCTGGCCTTGGACACATCCAGGGATGGGGCAGCCACAGCTTCTCTGGGAAATGTGTGCCAGGGCCTCACAGGGAACAATTCCTTCCCAACGTCCCATCTAACCCTGCCCTCTGGCAGTGGGAAGCCATTCCCCCTTGTCTGTCACTGTCTGCCTGTATAAAAGTCCTTCTCCCTGAGACATTTCATTCAGAACTTGGGGTCCTGCTCACTGCACCTCCGAGAGCCGCAGAGCTGGGTGGCCTCAGTGACAGCCCCGGTGAAGCTCTGCCTTGGCAGCTCAGTCACCACCCAGTTCTCACTGTGTTGTCCCAGCAGCTCTGCTGGAGGGCAGCAGCTCTCCGTGGCTCTCATGAGGTCCCTGCTCCTGCTCCCAGACAGCTGAACTGTGCCTGGCCCAGGGGCCAGACTAAGGCAAACAGAGGGGCAGCGGCACTGCGGCCATGCGCCGGCCCTGGGGCAGGGTCAGCCCCGTGGTGGGGTCAGCATGGAGGGACAGGGTCAGCACCGAGGGGCAGGGTCAGCACTGAGCTGCTCCACCAGCAGCCTGTTGCTACTCTGCCCAGCCATCCCCTGCCCCACTCCAAACCTTCCCGGCCATCCCAACCCTGCCCAGCCCATCTCTGCCAGGGATGCAGGCCCCATTCCCAGCTAGGATGGCTCCTGCTGGACCCGTGGCAGTGGGAGTTCTGCCCATGGGCGTTTCAGAATCTGAATAAGGTGCCTGAAAAGTTTTCACTCATCTATTTCTGTTCTCCTTTGGGTAATTATTAGATGTGGCAACAGAGCAACATTTTGTGTCTCTTCTCACATCTCTGCTGTGGCCTCTTACCAGCCTCTGGGAATTGTGGGCACGGAAAGGACTGGCTCAGTTATACTCTTTTTTTCCCCCAGTTTCTTGCACAGAGCAGTTTGCTGCCTGACGGGTACAGTCTGATGCTATTAGTGACCCAGAGGGACACACAGCAATTCTGATGTGAAACATCACAGAGTACCAGCCTTCCCCAGCCAGAAAAGCTGAGAGATGATGACTTACAGAGGGCTCTGCTGCTGTTCCAAATCCTGTGCTCCACGAAGTCAGGGCTCCTGCTGCTGCCTTGTCCTCCTTTCTGTCCTACACTAGTGCCTGGTGGAAACAGCACAAATTAGAACTCAGGTGCATGAAAAGAAAGGACTCCATGGGAAGAACAATTCAGAAATTCCCAGCCAAATATAAAATAAACTTTTTAAGCTCAGCTACTTGTCTGCCATGATTTACTGTCCCATTTCCTTCCCTTCTTAAGATCCAGGAAGGTGAAATAATGAAAATTTTGCTTCCTTCCAGAGAAGCAAAACAATTAGGGCAGAGGAAGATGTGTAAGAACCATCCTAGGAAGTGAATAATCCAATAGTGGTTGTAGACTGTGCTGGGAAGGTTTTTCATTTAATCCCAGTGAAATTTGGGCTAAGGGGTAATCATCTGACAGCACGGCATTATCTTAATCTAAGTCACTTGCCCTCCACGCTGGCACTTGTGCCTTCATATTAAGCAATCACAGAAATAGAACCTGTGACATCCAGATCTGGATTTACAATTTAGCTAAAACACAGTTCATTATACACTTACTACTTTATCTGTAAAGTATTTACTTGAATTAAAAGTGTGTTCCAAAACCCGCGCACAATGACACGAGTAAGTTGGAATTCTCTATGTCACTCTGCAATCTCAGATGTCTTGACCTGACAGATGTGGGGCACACGGGACAGATGTGGGAGCCAGACAGAACCACAGCGTGGTTTGGGTTGGGAAGGCCCTTAAAGCTCTTGCAGTTCCCCCCACCTTCACTAGCCCAGGTTGCTTCAAGCCCCATCCAACGAGATGCACAAGATCCCACAGGTGAGGAGGAGCTAGACAAACACCGGGACAAGCACAAGTGTGTAAGCAGAGGACAGAGGAGATGAGAGGTACCAGCTGTGCTGCTGCAGTCTCACTCCACAATGGAAAAACGGAATCTTCCTCTCAATGACAAAGAGCCCCTCCACCCCATGGGAGCTGCTGGCACTTTTGGAAGCCTGAAGGTGAGTGACATGGCTCGGGGGCAGAGATGGCTCATCCGGGGAAACCACAGCCTGCACACGGAGCTCCTCAGCTCCAGACAAGCCCTGAGCAGCCTCTTTCATTATCTACCTAGAGATTATTGTCTTTGACACCTTTGGATTGCTGGGGGAAGAGCTCTGTGAGTTATCACACAACTGACATTCCCAAACCCAGCTGGAAAGTGTTACACCTGCTTTTTGAGCACTATGTACCTGGAAATAAAGGTTAAGCAACTTCCTTGTGGTTCTTTCATGTACCAAGAGTGAGAAACAAATCAAAAGCACAATTGTCTCTTCCAAATCAGCTTGGCAAGACAACCCTGGATAGCTAAGAGCTACAGAAGTTAAAGAAGGCTTTTGATCTTGACCATAATTTGGGCCACCCGCCCTTTTGCTTACAAATAGACCATGGAGTTCTGGTAACATCTTGGGTGGGCTTTAAAAAAAGGAACAGTTGGCACAAGGGGTCAGCACAACTGACCAGACAAAGTACAAGTGGAAGGGGAGTAAATCATTAGCTCGAGCCAGGCCTTGAACCAGATCACTGCAGCAGATGTATACTTAGCAATTCCCTCTTGCTCCAAAGCGAACTTTGGTCCTGTAATAACTGGCAGCTGATGCAACGATAAGAGAATGAAGTCTATAAAAATGTAGCTGAAAGCTTGGGAAATCCTGACTGGAGCTCTTCGTGCCTCCTCCGCCCACGGCTGCTCCAAGTGACAGCTCCCGCTGGGAAGATGCACTGGTGGAAAGTGATGGCAGCCCTTCTGCTCTGCTCACTGCTGCTCAGCCAGGTAAACTGAGATAATATTGAAATAAACTATTTAAAGGGCTAATTCAAAGGACAGGCAGTCCATAAAAGCTGTTACGATTCGGATGGACAACTGGCAGGAATTAAGAGGTGACAGCAGGGCTTTTTAGAGGATTCAGCATCATAAAAATGTAGTTATTGCCTAGTGAATACTGGGCTACTCTGCGCCATAGCTCAGCCAGTGATTCTGCCTTCTCTCCCAAGAAGATTAAAACCATAATTAATTTTGGTCCATATTTCTTTGGGGTTGGGCTGCAAGCAATGCTTTTCCAGAGGGTGCTGCGATCTGAAAACCAGAGAGATTTCAAGTGCTTCACTTAAAATGAAGACTGTTGACCTCAGCAGCAGAACATGGAAACGATGCAGCTGCCACGTGTCCTGACGGTCACCCTGCTCTGTTTCAGACCCACGGCGTGTCCCTGTCCCTGAGCCAGCCACAAGCCCAGCCCCGCAGTCCCCGGCAGCGGCGGATGACGCCCTTCTGGAGAGGGGTGTCCCTGAGACCCATCGGAGCCTCGTGCAGGGACAACAGCGAGTGCCTCACCATGCTCTGCAGGTAAGCACGCTCGGCGTGCTGGGATGGAGAGGAACTTCCCACCTGGGCTCATCCGAACGGGATCCAGAGGTCACTCTGTGCATAAAAAAAGATACCAGGAATAGGGATGGGGCAACAGACTCAGACTCTTTAGTAAGCAGAGCAAACAGAGCAGAGTCCGGGTCTCCTGAGTGCCAGCCCCAGTCCTTTCACTGCAACCCCAAATAACCCGGCTGGGCAAAGAGAACAGAGGGCTCCAGACAGCTTTTGGGCAACTTACAGACCTTATCGTTAATCCTTCCTTTTAAAGCATGTACTAATGAAAAGTGAAAAAGCCTGTATTAATAATCTTACCCTAAATTAATCACTTTGATTATTTAAGCTCATAGTTTAAAAAAATAACTACAATATCAAAAACTATTTAGTTCTCACTAAGCATGAGCAAATTGTCCAACTACATATCGTTAAATTGATTAGTTAAAATTAATACTTAATGACTGGAAGGTGATTTTGTGTGGCACCTGCTGTACACATACACCAGCACTCAGAGACAGGATAGAAAACAGTCATTTTCTACTATATGTGAATAGCAGTAATGAATAAGTATATCCTATTATTAATGAATATTATTCTAAATAAGTTTATTTTATATTATAAAGAAGTAGGATAAGTAAGTAAATAGGACAGGGTGGTTGGGCTGCTATGCTGTGTTTGAAATGCATCCCTGGGTTCTGCTGACCCAGAGCTGAGCCAGAGCAGCAGCTCCAGGAGGTACAGCCAGAACAGGAGCCAGTGGACAGCACCGCAGCTGTTCCCCATCCCTTCACTGCACTGACCCTACAGCTCTGGGCAGCAGCAGTTCGGAGTTCTGATGGAAAGCAAAGACCAAAAATGAATCAGGACTGAGTAGCTGAGGGGAATACAGTGTGCCTGAACCCAGCACGGCTGGCACGGGCACAGAGATGTATCTGGGCCCCCTGGCTGAGCCCGGCAGTGGCAGCCCCAGCCCTCAGTGCCTCATGATGGTTTTTTTCCAGGAAAAACCGCTGCCTCCTCTCCACGGCCTCGGCGTGAGCTGGCACCAAGCACAGCCTGCACTGTTACTGCTGGCCATGCTCCACACACTTGGGATGTATTTATTGACTGCTCAGGAGCTGGAAGGGCCTCGAGCAATCAGAGTATTTAATATTTCTGTCACATGTGCTGATAAAAGGACTTCAAAGAGCTCAAGAGCATCTCCTCCCACAGCCACGCCTCAGGAGGCCTCTGGCCAAGCTCAATAAAAGGGCTCTGCATCTCCTGCTCGTTTGGTTTTTTTGTAATGCTTTCTATTATTTATTTGAAGGTGTGAATTAAAATATATATTCAGCAAAGCAGCTTGGTTTTCCTTGTATCTCGAGCAAAGTGGAGGGTGAGCACAGACCTGGGGCTCAGCTCCACCCAGACTTTGGACACTTATCCTTCCACCTGGCAAGAGCATAAAGTAGATCGGGCCCCATCTTCTCTGGGCCCCATCTCCTCCCAATCCAGCTCTTATCAGCCCTCAGATAAGGGCCTGTTAGAAAGAGGGAGCCAAACTGATAATACTGATAGCAATTCCAATATCCCAATACATCCAGTGATAAGTGGAAGAAAAACTATTTACTTCTAATTACTTCTAATCAAATTTACTTAAATACATGTCCTAGACTGACTTTTGCCACTGACCTTATCTCCTGTCTTAAAATGAATTGATCAAAATGCTGTTTTGATGTGTCGGATGTTGATCTGTAGGCTGAAAGACAAAAAAAAAAAAAATCAAGTCTGGACATACACAGTGGATGCTACTTTTCTTTTGTTTCACAGAGCAATAGGATCAAGGAAAGAAAATTCTGCCTACAAATGCACTTCCAGGGAGGAGAAGGCCCCACAAAACAGATACAAGCACAGGGGGTTGGAAGTTTAATACAGAAAATCTATTTGATATTTATTAAACTTAGTTTCTCCAGTTACAGTTTTGCATTGTACAAAGCATTTTAATGACACAGTAGTTAAAAAGATCTTTACAAATTGAAATGTGATACCCTTTTCTCCAAATATTTTAATTGCCATAAATTTGTTTAAAAATACACATTAAACGCATGTTTCAGACACTAAACTTTCTATAATCTCAATACCACAAAATACATAGAATATACTATACAGATGTGGAAAAAATCTAGTTAGTATATAATACTTTGCTCACCATTAACAGCTTTATTACGTGAAATGCACATACTGACTTAGAAATCCTAATTTTGAGCCCCAAAGTACCCTTTGAAATTTCAAATGTATTGCAACAAATAAAATCACAGTTTGTTTATTTTTTTTCCGGTTTTGGTTGAAGACAGATGCCCAAATCTTTCGATAGAAAACAAAATGTAACACATGGACTTGTCATGTACAAAGCATAAAACAGAGACATCCCATTAGTTACTAATAGTACCTTTCTGTAGGATTAATCAGGGCTTCATTTATAAGTGACAGGTTAAAAGTTACCTCCCCTCCCCAGCCCTCCCCCAAAAGAAAAACCCCTTCTTCACCAAATAATAATTTCAAATAAGATAAAGGATTTTTAATAAATATATAAGCACTTTATCCTCCATATACAAAATTTTTTTAAAACAATTTAAAAGGGGGACCAGATACAAATGTCAGGAACTGTGCTTGGAAAGTCATGCCTGGTCCTGGGAGTAGAGTTTGGGATGTGGAATGCCAAGGCAGCGCCAGGAGCCGTGTCCCGGGACCGGGATAGAGACTGCCCCAGAGACGGGCACACTGCCATAGGGAATTAAATTCCCAGGTGGAATTAAAACAGGGGAAGCACGGCCACACTGCCAGCCCAGCTCCCTGCGAGCTGCCACAGCAGCTGGAATTGCTCCCACACCGGATCCGGGGGCTGAGCCGGAGCTGCTGAGCGGAGCCCGGCCGGGAGCAGCTCCGGGGGCACCGCTGCCCCTTCCCTCCCCAGGGGCACCACAGCCCAGCCCTCACACACTCGGACACACCACGATTCCCACTGACACTTCCTGCTTGGGAAACCCCTCCTGGAACAGCTCTGGATCTGGGTGAGTTGGAGAGCAAAGCTCTGGCTCCTCTCTGTCCTTCGGGATGCCCAGCACTGACCTCATTGTTCAGAAACAGGGGTTTTCCAGAACACTGACACATCAGAGGGAAAAATTTCAACCCTGACCCAAGGATTTGTAGGGAAGGTAAGAATTTGGAAGTTGTTTACTCCCCAATGGGTAATTCAAACTTGACTTGCTCAGGCCCTTGTGGATCTACCTCAATAGAAACACTGCAGTGACAGCAAAGATCTGTTCAGAAAATGACATTAAATACAGCAAAGGTAGTTTCTCTCTCTTTCCAGCAGTTTGCCTTTTGGGCAAACTCTGTAATTCTCTGCCTACGGCTTTATTTTACTTGCCCCAGGCAAGTGCTACATCATTCCCATAAATTCTGACTCTCTGTGTGTTGGGGCCATTCATAAATACATTTCAGGGCATTTTTTGTTACCACAGCAATCAAGCCTCAGCAATCTAAAGGAATATACATTGCACTCCTGGATAATATGCAATATTTATCACCAATAAGATGGTGACTCAGCACTCAATAAATAATATATCAATATAGTCAGTTGCACCATAATCTAAAAACAAGTATAACATATACTTTGGACAGACTGAGTCATATATATATACATATATATTAAAAGACACATACAATACAAATTGCATACTGCCATCGAAGCCAAGGAGAGCCGTCCGTCTGCTCTGCTTTATGGCTGAGATTCAAATCAAAACAAAACTCTTGGGCTGGTTTACTCTGGTGTCCTGAAGATTTGTTTGGAATTAGAAATGGTTTGCACCTTTATCACCTGGAACCTGCAAGTCTGAGAGCAAAGTCAAACAGCACAGATAGCTGAGCAAGCCTAGTCTGATTGAGCCATTTTTAAGATTCACCAACTGGGGCCATGATCAGCAAGGGAATTAAAATTACAGTGATGATATGTATTGATACATATTCCCTGTCCAGGGAATCATTTGGGAAGCCAGGACTGGGGAGTCCCTCCTTAGTCACTCCTGTGACCTGCACTCCCTCTGTGGTGCTGGGAGCTGCCAAGGACACGGACAGAGCCCTCCTACTTTGGCAGAGGGATGGAAGCCTAGGATGTATTTGCTTTTTTTTTTTGGCTATAAAATCTGACCAAGTACAGAACTTTCCTCTTGGAAACAAGGGTCAATCCCAGATTAAGATATGCTTTTGGAATTGTGAGGTTTAAACTGATCTGTTTGCACCAGCCCCAGCTGCACAAAGCGTTTCCTATCCGTCCCCAAGCCCCCTGCGGATCCCCCGCACGGACACAACACCGGGGACAGCACTCCAGAGGATATTTCACCATGGAGTTCACCCTTCAGCTGGGACACTTCCAACCAGCTCTGGTCCACATTTTGACACGATGCAAAAAAAGCCTTCTGGTTGTTTGAAGCCAATTTCTAAGATCCACTGCTCTAGGGATAAGCGATGCGATTTCAAGAGGCCAATTTCGCGTGACACCAAAAGGTATTTGTGGGACTCTAGTTAAGGAAAAAAAATTCCCCGAGATGAGACCATTCCTGCTGACAGCAATGGTGACTGTGCACAAAGGAGCAAGCCAAGAACAGCCACGCTGGCTAGTGCAGCACTACACGCAAACCCACCCATGAATGCAACTTCTACCAAGGGATTTCTCAGCGTCAGAGGTGTGCGAGGCACTTCAGAGGAGGAAAGGAAACACGGCTGACAGTGTCCCATGCCCACGGCGGGGAGTTTGAGGGTACAGAGTTCTGTCTCCAACAGCAAAGACTAACAGAAAGGTGACCTTGCACAGTGATTCCATAAAAAGGATGCTCCGACAGACCTGAAGAGTCGAGTCAGGGAGAGCCCCAGGTCTGTTCCCCATTTATCAATCCGGACGTAGCAAAGCTTTTCTGGAAGTACAAAACACGCTGGGACGCAAAGGAAGCTCTACGAAGATGCAGCTACCTTGTAGTAGGTTACTAATTTGCAAAACTTCTAAACTCTTAAAGCCCATAGGACATACTGCAGTACTAAGGAGCGTAGAATTCTATTCCTTCTCTCGAGGTTGCCGTGATTTTGGCACTTAACTACACCTACACAAAAAATTTAGTGCAATAATTTTCCTGAACATGCACGTTCATATCTGGTACAGAATAAAGGGTTCAATGGCAGAGAAAACAAAGCAGCATTCCACAATCTCACTCCAAAGGATTCAGAGTTGGACTCTGGGGAAGGAGACCACCGTGATGAGTCAGTTTGTGTGACAGACACCGGGACTTTGAAAAAGGAAATGGAATTTTACCCAAGTACTGCAGAAGACCACTGCATACAGTATACCTGGTCCTGCTGTAAAACATCTTGTAAACAGTTCATAAAATCTTCATCTAAAAGTAAGGCATAAGGCACACCAGACATGTTGGGGGCACTAAGCAATACTGAAAGCAGTAGCATTTGAAACCTTTAACTCAGACAAGCACCTCACGTGGAAAGGTACTTTGGTTTGCACTCGGAGAGGGGCCACCTGCAGCTCCAGCAACCCTCTGTGGCACCCAGCGGCCCCTCGGGAGTGGACGTTACGTGACATGAACGGGACCTTCATTAGCACGGGGTAAAGCCAAGTTTGCCATCCATCCTGCACAGAACAGAGCTTCCTGCAGGAGCAGCTCTGCTCCCACCCCACGGCGGCTGCTGCACTGCCAGCCTGTAGTGTCCATCACCCAGCAGACCCTAAGAGGACAAAATGGACCTTGAGTTCTACTAAAGATTCCTGGTTTCTCAGTCAATGGAAAAGATGCAAATGACGGTTCTGGAAGGAATTGAACTACTCTTGGGTTTGGAACCACAAAGTTCCCCGATTTTGTAACTGTCAAAAAATGACAGGCACGGAAACAAAAGGTATTTGAAATGAAGAGATGCAAAAAAGCACGAGATTGTCCTTTTCCAAAGCCTTTCCTGTTTGCATCGCACCCATCGGACTGAAGGTCATTCCTACACCATTACCTGGACATTACATTAAATGCAAATTACTGTAATGTTTTGTGATTGTTATAGTGTTAATCGATGGCTTGAAGCTGCCTTGGAAACAATCCAAGGCAGATCCAGCTAAATATTTTTCCATATAAATTTCTTTATAATTCATTTAAATGAAGTATCTCAATACGTAGAAGAATATCTGGAACTTTTCTATTTAGTACAAATTCTGCAATAATAAATCTGTAGTTGTCATTTATTAGTCGACTCATAGGCATTAGGCATGAGAAGTATGGTGTCCCTACTCGTTAGAACCTATCAACCCTAGTTCCTTTTACAGGCTCTACCACCACAAGACATTACAGAGTAACAAAGCTCACAAAGTACTTAAATAAAGTGTCTAGGTTTAATTTCTAAGTACTCAAAAGGGGAAATTTAGGGAAGAAGAAATAGCTAAAATCAGCCCCAAATGGGGCTTTTCAAAATTAAAATTAAAAAAATTAAAATAAATAGGATTTAAACTGACTATTCATGTATTGTGACTGGAATTCCAATGATCTATCCAAGACAGATCAGCAAAACTACAACTTTTATGTAGCATAATTTTCAAATATTTAAATAACTTAAACCGGGAATACTGAAGAAGTCCATGAACCAGCTGATTTGGGGTTAAACACAAAACACAAATGAGGATGGGAGACACGGGAAAGCATTCCTTGCTCTTAGTGTCAACTAAGCAATGTGTTATGGCAGTCTTCCTTATTGACATGACACAGTGTTGTGGAGAGGAATCAGAGGCAGCTGAAGAATGGGCTGGGTTGGGTTCCTCACTTGGCGTCGAGGCGCAGCCAGTGCAGGCCCTGCCGGGTGTAACGCACCAGCTCCGTCATGATGCTCGTGTTAAACACCAGGGGCCCCATCACCTTGTCCAGTTCAGCAAAGAACTCTAAAACAGCACAAACACAAGTTAAAGGAGCATGTTTGCAACCATATCGAGCTCCAGTTCCCAGCGTGAGTCGCTGGGTGGAGAGAGAGGGGAGTGAGGAGAGGTGGCGGAATGGGGTGAGTCAAGGAGAAAGGTCCTTCCTAATCCATTTCTTTACTCTTCTGCACAAGACTGCTTGGAAGACAAACCTCTTGGTTTTCCTCTAAAACTTGTATTACACTAGTTGAAAATAATTAAAGTACTGCCAAACTTCCTTAAGAAGTCTTCACTAAAGAATTTCAGAAAGGGAAACGCACCAAGTTCCTCCTCCTGCACTGAACATTTTACAGGAAACGTAACAAAGATTTTTATGTCACAACTCCAGCACCACCTTGACAACCACAACACCCAGCCTGGGGTATCCCTGCAATCCAAGGTGTCACTTTCCCCCTGATTTTGCAGAGGTTCAGCACCCAGGGCACCATCAACAAAATCCAAGCTGGGAACTGGGAGTGTTCCAGCCCCCTCTGGAGGTTTCAATCCCCCTGAGGCAGCCCTTACCTTTCTGTTCTCTCGAGAGCTGTTCTGCTTGTTCCCAGATTTCGGTGGCATAGAGGAAGTTGGAGGTGACCTGGACGTAGCTGGCAGCCATCTGATGGATGCGCTGCGGGATCGTCACCGAGGACCCGCTCCCTGAAGGGTTGGCTGCCCCGGAAGAGTAATTTCCTGAATTCCCTGGAGACAGCTTTGGAGAGACTGGAGATGGCATCCCGACAGGTTTGCTGCTCACCCAGAGGGGAAGATGGAATTGGAAAGGCAGAAATGCACCAGCTTTAGACACATCATGCTCTGAGATGTCCCCTAAGATCCCTCTGCCCACACTCAGGGTGTGGGATGGGAAAACACTCCCACTTTACATACCAAAAATCAGGATTTGCCCTACAACAAATGAAAATCTCGAGCTGGGAACTGCTGAGGATCTTCCAACAATTATTTATAGCTTACAAAACCTAACTACCAAACCTCAGCCTCTCTTAATTCAATAAAATCTTGAATTCATTGTTTAAATGAACCTTTAAGAGTGAGAACGAAAAAATTACAGCTACCTGCTAACTCCACTGCCAGAATACTGCATTATATAACATTACTGCAGATAACACAAGGGAAATCTGACGTGCCCTCCTTAAACTCATTGAATAATTTATCAAAGGTCCATTATTGGGTTTAAAAGAGCAGAAGTAATTGCTAAACTATGGAACAGAGAACCCTGCAAGTGCTTGTAGCCTCTGGCCTTGCAGCACTACTAAAGCTCTTGTTTGGGGAGAGAAGCACTAAATAAACACCAAAACCCCCTAGGATAAGTGACTTGTGGGTCAGTGGCACACTGCCCTTTTTTTAGCCTGACAAACCCTGCAGAGCTGCAGCACCTCCCTCCACCATTATAATTACACAAAAAATGGATCAAAATCCACACCCCATCACCCCCAAAAGCTGCTCCTTGAGCACCCCGGGCACACAGGAAATGGACAAAACCTCCTGGAAGTTGAGAAATAAAGGCAACAGCTTTCACTACTCACCTTCCCATACCAGGTGATGGTGCTTGAGAATTATTGTAGCAATTCTGTGTGGGGAAAAAGGCACATGTCACCTGATTTGTGTTTATATTTTCATGAGTTACATTTTATCTCATTGTTTAATTGGTTCTTTTTGACCAAATAATTTTTTGCAGTTGTACTTTTAAGTAAAATTCCCAATAATATCACAGTAAACTGAAATTTGGGGAAATATCCTTTTTTACTGATGGCTAAGACACAAATTAAGGGATTATTTTAGCAAAACAAACATTGGAGTAGTCCACTGCCCCTTACAGCAACATTTTAGCTTTTCAGCCCTTTAATAGAAAGAATCTGTTATCACTGGCATTGAACAATAAAAGATATCCCAAATCTGAGAGACTGAGTATGTGACGAGCCTGTTTCATCTCAGCATTGAGAGCTAGAAGCTTCAGAATCTGCTGCACAGAAATTTAGATAAATTCACAGGGAATTTACCTAAACCCAGCCAACATCCCACTGCAAACAACCTTCTCCTTGAAGCCTACTACATTTATTAAAGAAGGTCAAATTAATAGAGAGTTGTCACGCCAAGATCAGCAGGGTTATGGTTATTAAAGCTCTGCCCAGCTTTAATATACCTTCAAGTCCAGTTCTAAACAGCTGTTCACATGCAGCAGTCTGAAAATTGGATTCGGGAACTTTAAGTGTTGTAGAGCTTTCATACCATTAGGCTTTAATGTTCTAAGAAAATATAGATGTAATTACCTTCAGATGTTCAGTCAGAGTTTTTGAGTATTTCAATGCACTTTCCTTTTTCAGTTTGAAAAGCCTCAGGTACAGCAGAGCTTGGCACCGAAGGCTGCCCAAAGACAGGACAAAAGCCAAAGTCAGGTTTATCTCAGCTCAGTGAGTTTCGAAGATCCAATAGCTGTGCTCTTAATGCTTTCTCTGCCAGCTCTGGTCTCAAGCTGTAACTCAACCAGAAAATCCACAACCACCTTGAAATTCTGAAGGGAACTGAAACAGCTCCGTGTGCCTCAACCTGGAACCGGAACTCTCAGTGATGCTGCTGCTTCTGGGCTGGGGAGACACCACCCAGTGACTTCCTACACAAGGGGTTTGATTATTGTTCACCTGTGCCAGAACATCCCAGGCCTCTGCCAGGGCCTCCCCTCTCCCTTCCCCTGAACCAAAGGGTTCTGGTCCTCTACACCTTCCGCAGCCACTCCCTGAGCCTCAGGGCTCCTGACACTCCCCACAGCCAGTCCAAGTGTGATTTATCCCTGGCTCAGTGCTCAGGATGCATCTTCTGCTGTCACTCTACAATGTCTCAAAGCCTTGGCCCTTGCTGGCAACATCCCCACTTAGAGCAATCAGACACAGCTTAATCTTTGTGTACAGCCAAGTGGGAATCTGCTGTGTTTGGCTGAGGAACACCCCAGAGCTCAGTGTCAAACAGACAGAAGGCGTGAAATGCATGAGGGCACTGCAGGAAGTGCCAGCACACTCACCAAAGCACTGCCAGCCTTTTGTCTGCAGCTGTCGCATCCGGGGCCAGGTAATTCTTCAGTTTCATAGTGTATCTGCAGAGAAGGCAGCAGATCAGCCCCAAAACAAAAACCACTTTCATTTATCATTCACAAAACACTGATGTTCTCACGAATTTCCAGTTTCAGGTGTCTCCACTGTTTCAGGAACATCTCTCAGCCCTGAATAAAACATTGACTCAGCAGTAACCAGAGTAATTTTGCTCCTTGTGGGTTACTCATTGTAGAGGGACTTCAAGAGCCTGAGCAGAAACCACCTCATCCTTCCTGGAACTGCTTTAAACCCCAGCAACTGGAACAAACTGGTCACTGCTCCAGTGTTACTGGGAACGACAACAGATCTCAAAAGCTGGAGGTAAAACTTCCATGCACCTCGAAGCTCTGATTCCCAGAGCTCCTCCCACCACCCGCCCTTGCAGGAGCTCTGCAAAGCTTACTTGATTAATTCCACAGTTTCTGAATACATAGGGAACGGGGACTTGGATTCCTGAGCGTTTTTCTCCAATGCATTCCCACACTCAATGAAGGACACGACAGCATCCAGGTAGTACACGGCCTTCTCGAACCTGTCCGACTGCAGGGAGGGAGCAACAGTTCAGGAACAGAAAGCAGAGATGTGCAAGGAAATTCCAGCACAGAAGGGCAGGAAAATGGGAGAAGCAGCAAACCAACCCCAGGATCAGGTGCACACACTGGGTGGGCACTGGAGATCCACTCACCAAAGCATCTGCATTGTGTTTCAGCTTCTTTGCTTCCTGCAAATAATGATCAGCTGAGTAAGTCCTGCAAGAGAGAGAACACAGATTTAGGGACTGGAGCCACACATTTACATGGCCTTTTATAACTGGAGCTTCTTAATATTGCCACATTTCAGGGCTTTTTCTGTTCTAACTCGACCTACACTATGATAAAACTGTTTAAAGGAATCTGTTAAATTAGTTAACTACTATGGTAAAATTGTTAAAAGTAGTTTTAAGTTAGTTCTCTAGCTTCAGGTAATTCCAACAGTATTTCAAGCAAGTTCCTAAGCAGGAAGTTATTTTAAATTTGGTGCAAACAATTTCATCCGTAAAGTGAATTTAAAGAAGTGCTTTCAGAGCAAGCATCATGCTGAGATCTGAACTGGCCCAACTGAAACCTCAAGTCTGCGCAGGATGGTGAAATATTTGTTTCGTTTTCTTTTCAAGGTACTTTCTTTGACAAAGAGCTTGTGTGTAACATCTTCTGTGGAGCAAAACGCCAGCTCTCCTCCGTGGGGAGCTGCCTGTGCTCGAGATCCAGAGCCCCTCAGAGGGAAAGGGAATTTTCTGTCCTTACCTATCATCAAAAACGAGCTTTGCTCTCCTCGACTTCGCACTTTCCGTGGCCTGAGCAGAGGCAGGAGGGCAGCTGGAGGAATTGTTCAGGATCTTTTCCTGAAAGGGAAATCCAGGCCGTGATTACAAGAAGAGCACTTGTTGGATAAATTCCACCCAGGCTTCCCCCATTCCATGTAGGAAGGACAGGCTGCAGGTGCCAGAAGTGCCCTGGAGCACTGGGAAGAACTCAGCTCCCAGGAGGCTCCCACAGGGCTGGGCTGGAGCTCCTCACTGCAGAGGGAAGGATGCACCCAAGGCTTTCCAGGCATACCCAGGGCCAGGAAATGCCTCCCTCCACCTCCCTTGTCACTGTTTCTAAATCCTGTTTTTCTCCTCTACCAGAGATGAGGAGGATTTTGAGGATTTCTATCAACAACACTCTCTGTGAATGCCTTTGCCTTGAAAAAACCCCACAGGAGTAATTACTCCTCTGAGAAAAGCATGAGTAAGCACACCTGAAGTATAAAACAACAAACGTATCACAAATTAACAGCTGGCTTGGGGACATTTATATTTTTAAATTCCATCACATCAATCTTCCCAACCTAAATCTCTTACAAACCATTTTCTGCACCATCTCCACACCCATCCACGTTTTCTCCTCTCCAACCACGGAGAGCTCTGTAAATCGCTGAGCTGGACCTGAAAGAGTCTTTCTACAATGTCATAAAATGAGAGCCAGAGCTTCCCTTCCCAGCACTGAGCACGGACTGAGCTCCTGCTCTCCTTAAAAACCAGGACAAATTCTGTATGTGCTCTGAGGAGACAAGAGCAGCCTCACAGTTCCATTTCCAGTGTGCAGACAGCTTTCGAGTGATGTTCTTATGAACCACTTCAACAATAAACAGGCAGCACCAGTCACCAGGGGATGACTAAACCCATCCCTCCATTAACACAGGAATTTGGCAGGATAAGCATTCATACTCCACACTCTCTCCAAGTTGTCTGCTCATTTATGGCCTTCCAATGAGCTCTACGACAAGAAACAATGCACATCTCAAACTAATGGTATTTTAAACTGAATTGGAAATGGTTGTTTAGACCAAACTGAGAAAAAAGACAAGATCAGGACAGAACCAGCCCTTTACCTTGGCTTCCTTGGCACTGCTGGACCCCTTCCCCTCTGTCTTCTTCTGCTTGGAGGAGGAGCTGCTCTTGCTGCCACTGCTGCTCTCCTTGCCCGGGTTGCTGCTGGATTTTAGGGATGAGGATTGACTGACTGTTCTCTTCCTGGAGCTGTGTTCCTGCTTGGAATCCTTCTGCAGGGCTGGGGCAGCAGGGGAGGGCAGCAAATCCTTCTCTTTAACAGCACTTGGCTTCGAAGACCTGAAAAAGAGGAACAAACTCAGGGTTTGGGTTTCTTGCCTTAACAAACAAAACCAAAACCAAACCAAACAAAAACAACTCCAAAAAAACAACACACAAAAGTTTGATTTTTAAATCTTAAACTAAACACCTTTTTTCCCCCCAAGATTTTTACTGTCAGACCCAGCTTTGGAGAAAAGCAGAATAATCCTCTCAGTGAATAGGTTTCTCCAAAGCCAGATTGAACTTGTTTTCCCCATTTTATTTGTTCTGACCTGAAAACACAGGCAAAACTAGACAAGTTCTAACCATAAAACCACACCCCTGCACTAGTTCTGTACGAAAACCACCCCAAACCCTCCCAATTTCTGAAGTGGGAGCCAATGCCAGCGCCAGGCTGTCTGTGCACAGCAACCAGCCAACAGCTCCAGGGAAAGATGCTCCAGATAAACCTCTGGAACCCAGGGAATGGGAAACTTCCCCAGCACAGCCTTTCAGGATGCTCTCACCAGGCTGCTGAGGGACGCTGTTGGCTATTCCTGCCTTCCCATCATTATTATTTCTACACATTATTTCTAGAAAATCATTGTTTCATTTAATTAAACGTCCTTCAGAGAACTGCACGGGCAACCAAGCAAATTCCAGAAAAAAAATCAAATATCAGGTAAAAAAGCAAACTAGAAATGTATCCATTCATCCTACAACTGTTCCCCAGCAAACAGTAAGACACTGTTTAATTCAGAAGGGGCAAACAACAGTTGTAGCACCCAAAGTGCTGCAGCTTCTCATATCTTTGTAATTTGGCAATTACTCACTGGACAGGAATATTTTCCATGACACAATTACACCAGTTTTCAGTTGCTTGAACTGAAACAGAAGTTTTAAAACGCAGTGGAAAAAAACTTAATCTTTCCTGTGGATTAACACTGACCAAGAAATCAATCAAATAAAGGCATAAACAGGTGTTGCAAAAAGCGTGGAGTCCAGAAAGAACATATTAAACCATGGTACTGATCTGCTAATTCTGTGTTACTTTGCCTTGGTCTCACTCACACTTGTCTTGCACTAATAAATCAAGGAGATGGGAGGCTAAATCCATGGATCCCGAGCTCAATGCCATCAGCTTCCCAAAAAAAACCAGTTCAGGAATTTACGCCCAGTTTAAAACTTGCTAAATAGAGAATTACCAGATGGGGTTAATTTAAAAGCACAGATTTTGATTTCTAGACCAAACCCAAGCCCCACTGTGTATTACAGAAAACCAGGAAGGAAACATTCCCTTCACAGGAGGGGTCACCTCACTTTGTTAAGGAGCACAATTGTCCTTGGCCAGTGTTTTTGGGGATGGAAATTCACTTCCACCAATTGCTTGAAGAAGCTCTGAAGTAAATTTGTTTGAAGGGTTAGAAAAAAAGAAATTTTACCAATTATTTGAGGAAAACCTGGGGTGAGGAAGAGGAGAAGAAGTGGAAGATGAGCACCACCCTCTCCATGGCCACCCTGACCCTCAGTGCTGGGAAGAGCAGAGATACTCACTCCCTGCTGCTGGAATTCTTGTGTCCTGAGGGAGCTTTTTCTTCCAGTTTCGTTTTCTTGCTTTCACTGGCTCTGTTTTCATCCTCGTTCTGAGCAAAGCAAATGAGAAAAACATCCAGCAAAGATCCACATTTACACATCCCTGAGAGTGGCAACATTTCCCATGGAGAGACATCATTCAGCAGCTGTTTCACAGTTAAATACAGACCCCAAAACATGGCCTGCAGCAGCTCATCCTAGGCAAATCCTTACCAGACCCTGATACTGGAACAAAATGAAAATCCCAGTCTGGACACTAAATGACAGCCTGATAAAATCAGCAACAGCCAAGTTGTTCATTTCAGCACAGATAAATTACCACCACGAAATCCCGGGAAAATCTGCCAAAGGCTTTGGCAGGATCAGGAGCCAGATTTGATGTTTGGGGTCTAAAGAGGTGTCTGATGAATGCCAGGAAAGGGTAAAAATCTAATCAATCTATTAAAGTCAGCTCAGAGATGTTGAAGAGTAGGTATTTATATCAATTTAATCCTCAAGTCACAGGGTCTTGAAGGTAAATTTCTGTGCTGTCTTCATCGAGCACTGGAGGGATCAATACAGTGAATAAGAGGGGAAAATGGGGCCTCACAGAATAAACCATCTGGTAACAAACCCCAAAGGTTTTGGTTTTGTTACTGATGCTGCAACCTGAGAACTGTGAGCAAGGAAACCCAGGAAATGTAGAAAATCAAGTGGTGCCACTTGTGCTTGGAGCACAAACCTACAACTGCAGGGCTGGGGAAGGGGGTCCTGTCCTTGCCCCACACAGGTTTCCATCCTCTCAGGAAGCATCAGAGTGACCTGAGGCTTCACAGCATTTAACCACCACTATTTCCTGGGATAAAGCCTAAATGTAACTGGTCTCACCAAAGCTTTGTGGTTTGGATGTGAGAGCACAGATCTTTAATGCTGTAATTCCAAATGTGTGGTGAAAGGCAAAAGCAGCCAAAGAGAGAGAAGTCAGGGAATTCAGACCCACTGGAACACGTGAGCGCATTCCCAGAAACACCAGGAATTATACAGGAATGCCTACAAAAAGTAATTGTTCACTGTACTGGTCAGAGTCACTCCCATTTTACAAAAGCAGCTCATTCTCTCACTTCACTTCCCTGCCCAGAGAAAACAGGGATCTTAGTTAGGAACAGCACAGGACAAATCTGTTTGCAGTTACACGTCAGGGCTCCTGCACGACACCGATTTCAGCAAGTGATCAAGTTTACTTTGGTTGCTCAGTAGGAAGCTGGTGTAACTGCAGTGATCCATCTCCTCAAATGACTCTGGGAATGATCTCCCAGAATCCTGGGATTGCAGATATCAACAGAGTCTCCAACCCCTGTCAGGTCCCTTTGACATGGCACAGTGAAATTTTCAGAGTGACATCCAGAGCAGCATAGGGATTTTTGAATCCCTGCCCCAGGGCCTCACAGCCCTAAATTCATGGAAACCAGACTCCCTGGATCTCTGAGCTCATCTGACAGCTCCAGGTTTGCCCTTTATACAGAGTGTCCCTTGCTGAGCTTTCAAAAAGCAGTTTAAAATTACACCAGCATTGACCTCTCCCATTCCCCCCTCCACAAGTATTCCCTCTATTCAGTTCCCCCACTGACTCCTCCTGCCCATTTTACTGCCCCCCAGCCATTCCTGCTTTTTACTTCTAGCTGGAAAGATGAAATGCTCTTTTGGAAAAGATTAAGTATTATTAGGGAGTAAAGCAGCACCTGAGATGTTTGCTGCTGCTGCCATGCCCCAGGCCCAGTCCTGCCCCATCCCTTATCCTGGCAAAGGGCAATCCCATGGCTCAGGCAGCTGAAGCTTGACTTTGTGGGGTTTTTTCCCCAGGTGGATTTCCCATTGGATCAGCTGCCTGAGCTGGCCTGCAGAGCACCAGGAGCTGGTTCCAGGGAGGCAGGGGAGGGCTGGATGCAGACCTCAGAGGCACGGGATCTGTGACCTCCCTGAGCTCTGGCTACAGGGCTGACACTCCTACGGGTGTTTCCGTAAGAAAATCCCAACAATCTTCTCTCCTGGAAGAGCACAGGAATGATCCAGGTGTTCCACACAAGGCAGCAAAGCCGCTCCTGCACGGCTCAGTCCCTACCCTGAGGCGTGACCTGGATTCTGGGCTACTCAATGCTCTGAGGGCCGGGAGAACAGGGGAATCTCTCCAGAATCCTCACCTGTTTGTGTTTCCTTTTGCCTTTTGTGGAGCTCTTGTCCGAGGGCTGTTTCTGGGACTCCCGGGCGTGTTTCTCCGGAGCGCTCTTCTTCTCCGCCTTGGCAGCGTCGGCGTCCTTGTAAGGCTTCCCTGGTATCCTGGATAAGAGGCTCAGGTCAATCTTCACAATGAGTGGGTACCTTTCGTCAGGATCACTCAGTGGGGACAGAAGCTCTTTCTCTTCCATAGGAGAGAACATTCTTTGCCGAAAAAAGCTGTCATCCTCCTCCATGGAAGATTTAACAGGAGTCCTATTGCTCTCAGAGTATTTGGGTGTTTGTGAGGAAGGAGGCAGACTCTCATTTTCATCTGAATCAGAGGATGAGGTATCTGTTTCGATGAATTCCCTGGATTTCTGGGCAGATTTGCTTGAAGCCTTGTATTTCTTTTTCTCTGTTGTAGGCCGAGGGGAAGACTTGGGCTCCTTCTTTATATTGGGTTTCCTGGAGCCTTTGGTGGCTGCCTTGTGCCTGTTTGAAGGTATATTTGTTGCCATGTCTACTGGGGTTTCACTTTCTATTTTAAGACCTCCTCTGGGCTCTTCCACAGATGTCTTTTCTGCTTTCTTGGGCTGTTTTTTCCCTACAGTCCTCCTCTGAGTCGAGCTGTCGCTCTGGGCAGGTGATTTCTGCCTCCCACGACTGCTCTCTGAGCCCTTCTGGGTGGGTTTGGAATCTCTCCCTGGCGTAGAAGAAATGGAATCCTTGGGTCCACCTTGATCAGTGTACCCACTCCCTGTACCCTGATCCCGTCCCTCTTTCTTGTAGCCTTGGGAAGAAGGGATATTGCTGTCCACGGAAGAAGCTGGTGACACTTTATGGGAATTAACTTTGTTCAACCAGTTATCCAGCTGCCACTTGTTTGTGGGTGGTGGCTCTGGCTAAAAGCAAAGTGAAAAACAGAGTTAGATAAAATATTTCCCATTTCTGCCATCTTTTCCATGTGGAAGCTGTAGGATGCTGCACACCAAAGCACGAGGTACACCCAAAACTTGAGATAAATAAATGAAATACAGGCACAAGTAACACAAATTTTCCCTTTGTCTGGAGCAGCTGCTATCAACAGGCAATATTGATGCCATAGTTTTTTAGGGTTCTGATACCACACCTAACTCTGCTCTCCAGCAGACAACTGGTGGTAAAAACCACCTCAAATCAAACATTCAGTGTGGGCTTATCTAGAGAATTGTCACATCCACCCCAGGGACTGCAGCAGAACAGCCCAGCTTGACAGCGAGCCCATGTTGGTCGGTCTATTTTTTTTTAAGAGTTTGAGAATTTATTGAACTTTTGTGCTGTCAAATGTCAGGATCAGAGCCAAGCTGCTGAAGGGCAGGCCTTGGCAGCCCTACCTCGGGGGATGCACTCTGGGATGGCTCGTTGGCCTCGCTGTCACTGGAGCTGCTCTCGCTCTCCGAGTCGGAGCCGGAGCTGCTCTCAGAGCCGCTGTGGCTGCTCGAGTCATCCCTGGAGTTATCTGCTCCTTCACTGTTGTGCTGGGAAGGCTCAGAATTACTGCAACAAAAAGGAGGGAAACCAAGCATTACCCGAGGCACAAGTACATCCTTAAAATCCTTTCATTAGAAGTAACAAAATGTAACACTTTAATCACCATTCACGAGAAAATTCAGTAAGCGAACACAGTTCATCCTGGAAACAAACAGCCTTTGGGTGCTGCCCCTTCCCAAAGTCGTCAGTCTCATTTGCAGGATATATTTAATATTATATTATTTAATCACTGATTCAATTCTCATCACCTTTTGCTTTAGTACAAGCCAAAGGACAAAGACGAATTTTGGAAATGTGACCAAGCCAGGAGTGCTGACTGGGCTGAACATTCCCACTGTGCTGCCTATGCTGCAATCCCCCAGGAATTCCTACCTTCCAGGTGTGCTCCTTGGCACTGTCTTATCGCAGTCCTGCAATTAAAAAAAAGAGCGTGAAGCTTCTAGAAGCTATTTTAGGCTTGTATATACAATTAACTTGCAACACATCAAATTAGAGCCTTTTTAAAAAATTCATTATTTGCAGTAGCTTAAATTAATCTGCATTTTCCTTATACAGAAAGAGAAGCAAAGTTATTTTTTCCAAGTTTTCAGCACAAATCTCTGTATTTTGACTACAGTTTTGAGAGTTCCCATTTCTACCAGTAATTAATATTGTTTCCACCTTCCTGAATCAGGTGATTCAGCATTTCACAATAATTTTCCTGAGATGCCCAGGGTACTTGGAATTAACCAACTAAATGTATTATCTCCAAGTTTTTCACCCGAAGAAAATCTGGTTCCAGAACCAGAACTGGGAACAGGAAGAGAAGAAACCCCAGAGCAGTGGGGGTTACTGGGCAGCACACACATTTTATTTTTATTTAGCATGTGAAGTGCCAGTCTGGCAGAAGCTGCACAAAGTTAATCCTGAAAAGAGTAAAAAAGAGAGTTTTGGATAAAAAAATAAAGGTGCAGCTGTACTCCCAGGGACAGATACAGCCCCCTGTCACCCCAAACAGTCCCAGGGCACCAATGCACACTGATGTTCACACCATGAGCTCTGTAGTAGGATGGTAGAACACAGAGGGGTTTATCTTTAATTAAGGAGCCATTACGTAAGTTTTAAAGTGCACTACTGTCATTTCATGTTCAGAGAAAGCCCATGTGCAATCAGTTAGTAAGAATTTCTAGGTAAAAGCAAACTCTTTCCACAAAACTTCAATTTATTTGCACAAAATTTCCCCCAAGATTACATTTAGGGATACCTGAGCTTCGTCTAAAAACATGCCATTAGATTTCAGTTTCTTAATCACAGATCTCCTGCCAAGCTGCCCAGTTTGCTGCTGGGCCACTGATCCCTGCCCAGGGCTGGCCCACGGATGAGTGCAGTGTTTTTTGGGAAGCGATTTAAGGAACATACCTGCTCTCCATCGCTGTCTTCACTACTGCTAAGTTTTAAGTCATCTTTCAACATACTAAGGGAAAAGGGAGAAAGTGAGACAAGTTTTTCCAAGTACTTTAATTACTTCCAAAGCATTCTGCTGGATTTCAACATGGCACTGTTTATCCTGCAGAGGCTGCGTGGGTGAGAGCCAGCAGACACCACTCACACGTTTGATGGTTAAGAATGGTGAGTTGAGTCACTCCTTAGAGAAGAATGAGGATTCAGGTACTTTGGCTCCTGAGCCCATTTTGTTAAATTTAGAAAGGAAATTTGACACAATCTACTGGTGTGGGAGGAGGTAACTGGTAAGTGTTCAACCTCTCATACACAATGGCCAAGGACTGTGTTCGAAATGGAGTAAAGAAAGCCAACCCCAGTGGCTGCTTCCTGTCTCGTGGCAGCAGTGCAACTGTCCTAAGTCATCATTAATTATTATTACTCTTCAAAGCCATAATTACTGCTGGTAGTCACACACATACACAGTTTCACAAGACTGAGAACACATGAGCACAATGAAAACACACAGCAGGGTACAGGGTCTTTGGGATTATTGGGAAACATTAGATTATAAGAATAAAACATCTTACTCTGTCTGGTTCGATTCACATCTGCAGAGAGAAAATGAGAAAGGATTAGAAGTTTGACTCTCCTGGGTTTCACAGTGAGCTGCTCTGCTGATGATCTGAACAGGAACATCAACCTCTAGGAGCTCATTCCTGAACTATCGGTCATTGCTATCATTTTACAAAGGACGCGTTTATCTCCTTTTTAAGGGTTTTCTTTCCCAGATCACAATCACTTTAAAAAAATACATATTTTTAGTTGTATTGTCCCAGTAAATATCATTTAAACTTCCTTCTCCTGCATCCCAGCTCAGCAGGTGTCCAGTGCTGCCTCTTGTTCTCAGGGGTTCTCCCATTCCCAGCTTTGGGAATGGCACAGTTCCCTCTCAGCACCTTCCTAAACTGCCCAGTTTTGGGACACTGACTGTAAGTTTGTATGAATTGAAGGGGGTTTCTTCTGTTTTATTTCTTCCCCATAGGTCAGGTGCTTTTCCACCTTGCCAATTCTGTGGCAGAAGCCCCAGACTGCATCCTGGGAGTGCATCCCAACAAAAGTTACCTGAGGAATGTCACTAACCCAGAGTCAGCTTTCAGAGTCTACAACCTCCATTAACATACAATCAGCTGGTAAATATTAATTTTTATGGGCATATTTATTTGGAAACCATCTTTTAACTGCATATCATTGATTTTTAAGTCTGAGAAAGGGGGACTGCAGCCATCCAGAATATTCCAGTTGCCTTTGATTTTTTCTGCATTGCTGGGTCTGTGTGCAAAACGTTTGCCAGGGAATTCAAGGGGGAGCAGAACAAACCTCACCAGATCCCGGACCCAGTTTTCTGTCTCCTCCAATATAAAACCTTTCCTCATCCTGAATTTGTGCAACCTCCAGCTGCCTCCAGCTGACAGCTCTGCAAGGCCTGTTAGGTCCCTTCCCGTGCTGATCCCTTTCTGGTTCCCAAGCAAATTCCAAGGTCCAAACTCCTGCTCCTCTCCTGGCAGCTGACAGGAAAACACAGGAGCAGAAAGGCAGCTCAGGGTATTTTTTACTCACTCCAGTGAGCAGTACTTGGTTTATTGTCCCAAAACACCTGCTGGGGTATGATGCCCTTTTCCTGTCAGCCAAGGAGAAGGATGCTGGAGTGTCTGTGCAAGAACTGCCACATTCAGCAAACACTATTTCCTAAATCTCTTGAAATACAGCTATGGTTTGTGAAATGTTTTCTCAGCGGCCACTTACGATTTGGATTGATGACCATTGGATGTTTTGGATGAGGGATTGTATCGTTCTAGGAGAAGAAAAGAAGAAAAGCACAGCTGAAAACTCAGGCACAGCAGGAGAAGTCACCTCACAGCTGCCACAAGGATGCAGTGATGGATAAAGCAAGGCCATGTGAGAGGACAGGAGGGAGCAGCACCCAGGTGACATCAGGTACAATCTCCCCCAGGGTGAGGGAGGGAGGGAATGCAGAGGCAAAATACCAAATACAGCAAATAATTTAATCAAGAAAACAGAGAAAATAATTTAAATCATTGCTGTCTACACCAATAAACACGTAATTTGTTAATAATGGTGTGAAAAACTGTTCTGCTCCTACCAAGACGAAACTATTGCCTTTTACATGGAGGATATGTGATACATATCCACCTGCTGAGCTCTGACTGCTCCAGCATCCCCACACAGCATCCAACAGATGAGAACCTCCACATCCCAAAATCCAGCTCGCACACCAATTCTGACAGCAGGAATACACCCTGATAAAATCTGCTTCTCAGTTTGGGGCCTTTTCCCTTCCCTTTTCTTTAATTCGGGTAAATAACTGAGTGCAGCTCAACAAAAGCAAGAACTGAGGCCGTTAAAAGCTCTCCAGAAAACCCAAACAGGCACAGGAAACTGGCTCTGTGTTTAATTAACCTTGGCTCTTCTTTTTCACACCTAAAGATCAGCTGCTCCTATAACGTGAGCCTATGGTTTAGCATTATGGAATTAAGCTTGAATTTGTTTCCTTAATTCCCCACTGTATCAGGTGTTCAGATTAAGCTGCTTGTGAATATCTAAGAATAAACCATTCTTCTTTTACTATCTAAGCTGTTTAATCACTTCAAGAGGGAGTGGAAGGACTTTGGGAAGGTAACAGCACAAATTCAATTCAGTTTTACCTGGTATTTACCTGAGTTGTGTGTTCATTTCAGTAATATTCAAAATAATGACACAGTTAAAATAGATACAAACTTCTGTCTAAAATCCAAAACTGCATTCTGGGACAAGAAATTCAAGGCTATTACTCAGCATATGATGTAAGTTCTTGACCAGTTCTCTCTCTTGATTTTAAAATGTCAAAGTGAAAATGAACAGTGAAACTGCCATGTGCTTTTTCTACTGAAATAAAAGCAAAAGCACTGTTTTGGTTTCTGATATATCCCTGAGCAGGGAGTTGGGTTTTTTAAAGTGTTTTGGTTTAATACACAGTTATTTTCAATTCAGTCAACCATAGAGGCACTTTGTGAAGAATTAGATCAATTAAAAATACACCTTTTTTTTTTTCTAGAACACACCACCCTTCCAACTCAGTGACAACTTCCAAGATCTGAACAAGAAATGCAAAAGAAAATCAGGCAACCTTTTAATAGCTTAAAACTTGAGAAAGCAGACAAAATTTGAAGTCAGGCTCCATCCCGTGACCAGTTTGGAAAACCTAATTTCCTAAAACCCCTGACATCTGAGGAGATGCTGAGAACACTGAATGGCAACAGAAACATTCAGCACATTCCAGGAAGTTTCATGTACTCACTCTGTTCTCCAGTGCCAAAACTGGACTGCTGGGACTCCTGGGGGAATAAAAGATCACAAGTGGGTTTTTTTCAGTGGGAATTTTAAGGTACTAAAAAGCAGGCTGTAAGGCAGGTATTCCTTCTACCTAATGGATGACACTTAATCTCTGGAAAAGGGGAAAAAATAACAACAAGCAAAAAAAGGATTCTTTCTCTCGGCCCTGGGGCAGCCCAGGTGAGGAGACCTTCACACTCCTCTTCCTCACCCACTTCCTGCTGTTCCCAAGGGCACATCAGGGCTGAAACTCCCAAATCCCTTTGTGACTTCCCTAAATCCCCTCCTCCTCTGTGTTTAGGATGGAGAGGAACTGTTCAGGATGTTTGTTTATGCTCCTTATACACACACAAACTTTGCTGATTTTCCTTCTCCAGGCACACGCAGCAACGGGAACAGGGAAAACCTCTCAACAGAAAATATTCCTCAGCCACAAAGGTCCCTTAGGGACAAGGTGAGGTTTAAACTGTGGCCAGCTCTGCACACTCTGCCACAAAGGCTCCACGTGGGTCCCTGGTAAATCCAGCCTGGGTGGGCAGCACAGCATTCCAGGCTGGAACAGCCAGATCTCCACGAGATCAGACAAAAGCCAGTAAAAAATGACATTATAGATTCACAGGATGGGTTGGGCTGCAAAGGACCTCAAAGCCCACCCAGTGCCACCCCTGCCCTGGGCAGGGACACCTTCCACTGTCCCAGGCTGCTCCAAGCCCCAGTGTCCAGCCTGGCCTTAGGCACTGCCAGGGATCCAGGGGCAGCCACAGCTGCTCTGGGCACCCTGTGCCAGGGCCTGCCCACCCTCACAGGGAACAATTCCTGCCCAGTATCCTATAAAACCAGCCAGGAAAGATGAAGCCTTGCAAATTTTAGCACTTGTGTAATCCTCAGTATTCCCATTCCAGAAATTCCAATTCTGACTCCCAAGACAGCAGACCATGAACTTTTCTGAAATCCTAAACCATTGTTTCAACAAACACACAGAGGCTACTGAGCCACTGCAAACCCCCTTCCAGGCTCGAGTGCCTGTTTAAAATAGGACCTTCCTGACCTCATTTCAAAATGAGGACAACTGACGGCCCCAGAAAAACAAATCGAGTCCAATATTTTCAATTTCTAGTTCTGTACACACATTTTACTTACATGCTCTGGCAATGGCAAACCAGAACTACAATTCAACAATGAATTTCATTTTTCCTGCTACACCTGTGACCTGGTTTTCCCTCACACCAAGTCAGTGCCAGGCAGTGGTTACAGAGGCAATTTACAGAAGGAAGTTTTTAAACATACAAAAGCTTTACACAGCAAAGCACTCTTGAGATGTTTTCAATTTCCCTCAGCTTTGTGTTTCAAAAATGGAACAATGCAATGAAAAAGATTTTTCTTGTGGATGGGGAACTTCATAAGGAGCTTTCCTTGGGAGGTGTTTCAAGTACCTCTGATCTTTACCAACTGAAAGGAAGGGACAATAAAAATAATAAAAAAGAAATTTAGAAAAGTTTAAGAGCAAAGCAAAGATGGAGAGAAGTCTTGCGACTTCAGCAGAAAGCAACAGCCACATTTCCTTCAAAATAAATCCATTTTTTATCCTTTGCACAGGTAGGAGGAGGCAGGTATGAATCCCTGGTTGCTTTTTGCCACTGGCAGCTCAGCCAAGCCAACAAACTGAGTGAAAAGAGAAATGAAGACCACAAACTCCACACTTCCAGAGCCACAGCACTGAGGGACCGCGGGATGGGGAACTGGCACCCCATCCAGCAGCACACGGATTGGGAATTCTGCAGAACACACCTGCCTAATTCCTCGCTTGAGTCAACTTCCTATTTCAGAGGCAGCGCACTGGCTCCCACTAAGTGCACTTTAATGAGGTGTTATGGTTCGATGTGCAACTTTTTCCAACTCCCTTGCCATCTACTGGATACATATTCCTTTAAGGAACTCAGAGATTAAAAAAAAAAGCTCTACTTTCAACTCCCAGGTTATTTAGAGCAGCAGCTTCTAAAGGTCTGCTTCAGAAAGAAATTGGAAACAACTGAAAGGAAGGAAACCCTTTAAAGCAAAGTATAATGGACTGAGGTTACACAGGGAAGACACTGGAGCAGGAAACAAAAACTCTGACAAAAAACCTGGAGAGAGGAATTCTCCAGCTGGACAGGAGGCGGCGGGGCCGGATCCCTGGCTGTGGGGAACGGAGCCCAATCCCAGTTAATATCTGAAACCTCAGCTCAGATCTCATTTTTACTTCCCAGCAGGAAGTTTGTGTATTCCAGCAGGGAATGGATGGCTGAAGGGATCCTGCTGGCCTCGGTCCCTGCAGCACAGAACCACCTCTGCAGAGGTGCAGGCACAGCCAGGCCCCCCCAGTGCTGGAACCCAGCCCTTCCCTCCCCACAGCAGCTGGGCTGCTCAAAGCATTTATAAACATTGCCAGTACTTCTGCAGTGTCTGACTGTGAGCCCATGGATAAAATTATAGAGTGTTAGGTCACAGGATAACATTTTTTATCAAGACACAGGAATCTGCATTTTTCCATAGCATCCATAAAACTTTCCCTGACCTATTTCCATGGAGCTTTCTCTTCTGATCCAAAGACTTCCTGGGAACTATTAGATATATTTATAGTAATCAGAGAGGCCCCAGTCAGGAGTTTGGGGTCCTTCGAGTTACTCACTCCCTACACAGAGGGGAAGTGATCCCATCCCAGGAGTCTGACAAATAAAATCAAGTGGTCCACCAAGGGCAGCTTCATTTTATGTGAGCAGGAAAAACACACCAAGCTCTGCCCACAAGGGGAGTGCTGTGAAACACTCCAGCAGATGACCGGCAATAAACGGAGCACAGTATTAAAGAGAAGGAGCTTTCCTCCACCAGAACTGCTTGATTAAAGTAAACCACTGTTGTGTTTTGTTTGGTGGATTCTGCTCTGGGCCCAGACTGCACAAGCCTATGGCTCACTAACTCCCTGGAATTCTGCAGAGCTGCTGCTGCCAAGAATGACAGAGGGGAGAAGGCAGAGGAAATTATAGGCTTTGGATGCAGAGAGAGAATTTGACAGAGTTCCATGGCTAAGATGTGCAGTCACAAAATAAAAAAGCTGGCAAAAAGTCAAAAGACTCAGAGCAGCCATAAATGGAATTTTTTGCAAACTGGGTGAAGAGACACAATCCAGGTTGAGAGGCTGAAAAAGCTCCACAAGCCACCTTTTTTGTTCAAACATTACCAGAGCTGTGCAGTGCTATGTGGCTTCTGTGTCACAGCTGCACAGGTTTCTGCACATCTTCCTCTTCCCAAACTCAGTCAAGTGCCAGGGAGACTAAAACCAAGCAGCCCCACAGCCAAGCGTGCTCAAAATGCAAAGGGAAAATAGCTCCCTAAAGGTTCAGGAATGAGTACTCAAAGCAGTGGAATAAGGACCTTTGTTGATGAGGAAAGGTGCGGAATTTCTTTCCTTATAAGAAAAGGTACGAATTATTTCCAGGCTGACAGTTTTATATAACACACAAATAAACCCTGACTAAAAGTAATATTTGCAAGATTAACATTGATCTAAGGCTAGGAAAACAGACAACAGGATTTATTTCTAGGTATGCCTTCCAAAGTAAAGCTGAGAACTGAATGGTAAATTCTGCATTTTTGGATACTGGAGAGAAGCAAAATACAGCGAGACAGGGACAGGTGACACAGAGGTGGTGACAGCAGGGCTGCCCCTGGCTCTGGGATATCCAGCGAGGATGAGAACTTGAACTCAGACCAGTCTGGGGGAGATTTGTGGATGTGCCCTTCCAACAGGGACTGGAACCTTTGGCTCAAGGAAGGTGATGTCAAAGCATTCACATAAACTGATGGGATTAGAGAGATCGCAGTAGAAACCTCAGTGAGAAAGTTCTAAAACTATTCCCTCCATGTCCTGTTTTGGAGAGCAATTTGGATCAAACAGGAAATTAAGAGCAGCAAGTGGTGTCTAGAACAGCAGCTGGTCAGAGAGAGCGTGGTCTGAATTATTACAAAGGTAACTTTTAAAAGACAAACAGCGCAATTTCTTCACTCTGAAGCTCTGCCAAGTTAGGGGTGGAGCACCCCAATTCATCCCAGAGAGATGTTGAGTCTGGAGAAAAATCACGTTGTTGAGTTGAATCTTTTACTGGTAATCAGCAGATCCAGGAACCAGACCACAAATTCCTGGGTGAGTCAGCTCCCCACACTGGGTTTTACCCACAGCTGCCTCCCCTGCCTGTCCTGGGTTTCCAGGATCCTGCAGAGCTGCTCTTCAAGGCAAACAATTCCCAGTGCCAGCGTGCCCTGGAACCCTGGAGCTGCCAGGCCCAGCCTCAGGGGAGGTAGCAGGAGAATTCCTTCCTCAGAGGTGTCAGCTCCAGCAGCTCCCCTGGACACGTGCCCTGTGCTGTCAGCAGCAGCAGAGGTGGATTTCTCTCTGGAATTAAATGCTTAAACCCTTCAGCAGTTCTTAAGAACACAGGAGGCTGGGAAGAGGATCTTTTGGAATGAGTGATTTCTTCAGCAAAACACGTGATTCTTAAACTGTCTTAATTTTTTTGCAACTGAAAACGTAAAAAAACCTCATACAACTATTAATGGACTTCAAAACTAAGAGGAAAACTCAGTTTATGCAGAAAAGCCTATTTAAATTTCTCAGCATTTACCATTCAGCCTCTGTTTTGCTATGTGGAGGGAAACTCACTTGGTTCTACACAAAACGGTGCAAAGCATTTCCCTGTTAGGGAAGCTTTTCAAGCTTCAAAAGTTTGAAGGTCTGAATTTATGACACACAAATTTTAAAAGTAAGTTGTATTATAAATAACTTTGCAGACTGTCTGTGCAAAGCAGAGGAAAGCCAAGGACATTTTTCATAAGGTCACTGCTGACAGATGATGTGAAGAAAAATAAAGGGACAAAGCACTGAAAGAAACCCAGATTATACAGAACTGAATGTGAGAGTTCCGTAACCCCGATCTTTAACAGGAGTTACCTTTTCAACAGCATCCACTGTTTGATTCAGCACTGACCTTGGTTGGAAAGGGGAATTTGGAGGGTTCCGTTTTGCAGGGGGTGTGGATGGCAGTCAGTGGAGGAGGCCAGGAGTGGGTCATCTCCTACAACACAACAAAAAGGGAAGTTATTAACAAAATAAAGCGGATTTCAACTTGCAGTCTGGATTCTCTCCATTTTCAGTTCATTGTTCACCCTTCACTAAGCTTTATATTCAAATCTTAATTTCCCAAATGTGCAGTAAAGATTTTGCATGTAAACCTGAATGTTAAATTGCTACCCATGAGAAGAGAGAGTTATGACATAATAACAAGCAGCAAGGCATGAATCAATCAACTTGGTTGGCCTGAAGATAAACTGCAGTGCAAGTCAGAATCTGATCTTTCGAGAGTGTGGGAAGAAGAACCCTTGCAAAGGGAAGTCTGTAGAGTCTGAGGAGAAGGGGGAAAATCAAATGCATGCAGCTGGAAACTGCCTCATATTCTTTCAGAGCATCTCCAAGGCCCGTGGAGCACTGAAGGTCAGAGGAAATAATAAACCATGGAAATGCTCCAGAGGGACCTGATGATCCTTTTGTGAGAGCAGACATAGCACAGGGGATCACAAGAGGGGTAAAAGGACTCGGGAAAATAACCCAGGTTGGAAGAAGAGAGGGAATGTTCTGCCGTGAGGCAGCAAAGCGTTTACTGTAATCTAAAATATCAGAACTAAAAACTGTATTTTGGTGGAAGAAATGGGTGGTTGTGGTCCCCAGGGAGGAGGAATGCAGTGAGGATCTTCAGGAGATGATGTGCACACCACAACACCAGAGTCCAGCTCTGCTCCCAGTTTGCCCCAGTTCCCCTGTGCTGGAGGAGCACTGGAGACCCCTCCTGTAGCCTCCTGCACTTGGACAGGCTCTGAGAACTGCAGAGTCCTTCCCCCTCCTTGGGAATGGTTATATTTTCAACAAAGAAATTATGAACGAGAGCACTGAGAACTTACTTTGAGGATTTCATCCACGCAGCTCACCTCACCAGAGGCTGATGCCTACAAATCAAAACTCAAAATTAACATCTTCCAAATTTTCCAGGGACTACAAACAGTTAAAAACAAACTTTAATCCTTATCGTGACTCATATGGACTCTACATAGACACAAACAGCCCTTGCTAACTCTTTTCATCAATTTTAATATCAGATAGATCCATGTTTTCATGGCATGAGTCACATTCAGTTATGAAAAGCAAATACAAGACATCTATAAAACTCTGATAATAATCTCTTACTTTTCACTTGACAGTTAAAGTGATCGCAGGCAGTCAGTGATATTACAAACTTGTAGAGAGGGGAAAGAGAATCACAGCTTTCAATCATTTCCTGGAAGCAGCCCCAGGAAAATGTCTGAATTCAAGTGCAGGACCGTGAGTGCACAGCAATGACAAACTGCATTCCCAAGTAAAACACTCATCACAGAGTGATCCCAGAAACAGCAATAATTACCAAACTATGAATCTTCTGCATCCCCGGCTGCCTTCCAAGCAGAAAGAAGCAAAGCTACTACAGGATTCACTGCATCAGCACTGATGTGGCAAGTCTTCACAAATAAAGTAATTTCTGATTTCCTTACCTGTGTCCTGGATTTTACTTTGCTATCTCGTGCAATTCCAGGAACAAGGGCTTTTCTCTGGCTACCATGATTCAAGTAGTTAGACAGGAGATGAAATGAGATTTTATTACTAGGAAAGGCACTCTCCTTGTAAGTGAGCTGGAGTCAGAGTCTGTGTCTTAAAGATCCGGGAATTACCAAACTCCTCGAAGTTGCTAACCCAATAGGATTTTATATCCAGCACAACTGATACAAAGTTGCGCACCCTGCTCAATTTGGTGCGAAGGTATAATAATCACATCTAGTAATTGCTACTCACTTCAAAAGAAAATCTGATACAGGCAGATTGTATCAACAAGCCTAAGTCAACTCGGCTCCCAGGAACAACAATGTATTTACCCAGCGTGTCAAAATATTTGTGGATATCCTACAATTTCCCTAACTCCTGACTACAGGAATACTCCATGAAAATTTGCCTCTTGAGGTTAAGTAAGCCTTTCTGAACGCCTCAGCCTTTATTTAATAAAAGTCCCAGTATCCGCATGGAAGAAGCAGAAGACAAAAATAATTACTTTTGCATGCTCCCCATTGAAAATACAGCTTAGGTGAAGGTGCTTTGAGTAACAAAAACACAGTGTTGACTAAAAACTCCTTTTGGGTGAGGCAAATAGGGATTTTGGAGACGCTGGAAAATCCCAGCCCAAGTGGATTTACATTTAAGAAGGCAGGACCCAGCCAGCAACTTACATCCAGTGGCTGAGAAGGAATTTTCAGCTTGGTCAGGTGCGCTTTGCTGCTGGGCTTCAGCTCGTTGACGCTGCTGCTGTGGGTCTGGCTGCTGTAGTGTTCCGAGGATAACTTTGGTTCCATGGATTCCTGCCCATCCATCGGCCTGACATAGGCAGTGGGTTTCTGTAACATTGAACTGGACTTGGACATTAGCGAGGGTGGGAAGGACTGGTTCGAGTGCTGCCCGCTGGCGAACGAGGGCACGCGGGAGGGAGAGTCCCAGCTGGGGTCGGGGTCCCGGGGCGACTTGGAGCGCTGATGGTCCTTGCCGTGGTGGTCGCTGCCGTGGGCTCTGGAGTGCCCGGAGCCCAGCGAGGACACGGCCGGTGGCTTCCCGGGGCTGGCGGAGCGGCCCTTGGAGTGCTCCGAGCCGTGCTGGCCCTTCTTGC